>CABFVZ010000581.1:313796-339499 GCA_902151445.1 Timema monikensis | reverse complement strand
CTACGCCGGGAACGTAAGGGCACTTACTACCCCACCATCTTGTGGATAAGAGGTGAGAACGGCGACCTAGGTCTTGGGGATTATGGTTTACATATCTAAATTACAGTTTCGGCGTCATGGGGGGCATTCTTGTCAAAATTATCATTCTGGTTCTTAAAACCTTATTATTGTGTTATTGTTGAAACTTGCAATGCCATGCGCTTACCGCGGCATGTAGAGATGCCATCGCCCTTCGTCACCCGCCTAAATTTGTGGTCCAAGCCCAAACTTTATTTGTTAGTTATTTAAGTAAATTATTGTTTATGGTTAGAGCACTGAGAGTTTGCCTGTGCGCCCGGGTTTGAAACCCGACTTGTAATAATTCACTTGTTAGTTTAGTTGTATTTAAACTCAGCTTTATTTATCGGGTTAAATACTGGAAGTTGCTATGTTACTTAGTTTACTTTTACATTTGGGGCTCATTGGATTGGAGTGACGCCATGTTTGCTTCATGCGTCTTTAAATGTTAATGTTTAAACTTGGCGTGGTAACTGTTGCACGGGGGTTACGGTTATGCCGTACGTCTTATTCTGTAAATAATACTAGCAGGTTAAACAAGCAAGGAAATAAGGTTTATAAATTTACGATCCCGAACTGGGAGTTGTTATTTGATTTTGGGCCCGACACGTTTAGTGTCGTTTTTGACTCTCCTAAGGAGGTTTCATGTTTGTTTACTTATGTTATCTAATAGACTCCGATGGTTAACGGAGAGGTGCGCTTCACGCACAGATTGTGCCTTCTTAATTATTGTAATATTGTTGTTTTTCTCACAATAAAATATATATTGTTCAACCCGGTAACATTCTTGCCTGATTTTCAGTCTTCCTCATCCTTTATATATTAAGGGGGGAGGGGGGTTGCAATACCACAGGATTGTACTCTTTGAGTTTAGGTGCAAGGTTCTGGTGGAAAAACAGCCTTCCTAGTCTATAATTAACTAAGTGTATGTTTCATGTAATAAAATGTAATTATGATTAAGGCCTAAGATGTACATTTCGTGTTTTGAGGGTTGGTACACGGAGGTCGAATGGGAAGGAACAGTTTTTTTTTATGGTAGGGAGAATGGTCGTGAGCGTGTGCTGTTGACAACACTGACAGGCCATTCGGTAAAGGTATCTGTTAGTTAGAGTTAACGGTAGTGTGCTAGACCTTTCAGCACATTTGAAAGACTAATTTCTAGTGTTGATTTTTTGTGTGTGTTTATAGCTGATAATCTACTATATGTGTTAATGTTGAGTCATAATGTATGTGTCATCACCATCATCATAATCATCCTTATTCATAAATGTCTTGAATATCGGGCTGTAGGTTAAAATACATGTCAGTTTTCCCTTTGATAAATTGTGAAACTAAACTACATGTGGTTGATTCATTGATAGGTCAATGTAAGGTAGTAGTTCCTCTCCCTTACATAGGCCCCCTTCACGTTGTTAAAACACCTTTTCAAGTTGCTGTCCATTCGAGCCTAGCTCAGAGGTCCTGTAGAAAGAGGGTAATCCTTGTCGTTACACAAAAGATGAGCTAACAGTCGAGGTGCACCCATGCCTACCAGTTTAGAAGGGTTCTTTCATTAACAAACATTTGTTTTAATTTACATGTATATTGAAAATAATAGAGATAAACTAGGAGGGATCTTTCACATGCCACGCATGCTACAATAGTGTTAGGGATGGGGTACTGGGCATAATGAGGTGGACTGTATAGAGCTAGCAAGATAGGGATAGGTGGCGTACTTTCGTAAACGCGGTAGTGAAGTTTGGAGTTCTTAATGCTATAGAGTAACTAAGTAATATTATGTATAAGGACACTTTTTTTCCTACTTTTACAACATTTGATTTATATTTATAAAATAACTTACTAAACTATATAAGCCCTACTGTAGTGTATTTATTAATATAGTTTACTAACACTCTGAATTGGCCTAACTAATATTTTTAAAATCTTTTATTTTTACTATATTTACTGTTCCTTTTAAAATACGGTGAGTCTTGAAATTTTGTATTTTACTTATGTGAGTGCGTCTGTATTTGAACTATTAGAAGTTGTTATTTATTGTTAGACATTTTATTATACATATGGATCTGTGTTAAAATTTTACTGATGGTATATTTTGAAATTGAAATCCTGAGCAGCACACTGTTTTCCTCTACTTTTGATGAGACTCTTCTCATTAAATCGTGAAAAGGTTGATCAGACTTTGAAATTTATAATTTTAATCACGGCCTTCACAGTAAAATTAAAACTTAGTGGTTCAAATTTTTCAGACCCATTTCGTTTATCTTAGACCTTGGTTTCATCTAAAATAAAAACATTGATCTCCATAATATAACTGGATGGACATTATTTGTCTGAAATTTTCGATCTGTCGTCTGCTTACCATTGTGTAAGAGATAGAGAAACTGTCGGGTATCTCTTTCTCTCCTACGCCCATACAAGGTAATGTGGCATTTTGACATGATTCATTACTTTGATTGAATATATGAGATACATCAATGTGTTATTAGTTAAATGAAATAAAATGTTATCAAAGCTTGTAAGGCTTTATCTCGTACCAGAATGCTACCCTAGAGTTGTGTTTAGGTAGGATAAAAGATCTTCCAGATGTAAATTTCTACTTCCGTTTAAAATGGTCGTTTATCCTACCAAAATATTATATACGAGTATAATGATAGTATTCTAGTACGAAATCAAGCCTTACAGATTTGAATTATAATTAAAATCGGAGTTTAGTAGATACCGTATTTCCTACAAGCCAATAGCCTAAATTATCATTTGAACGTAAGACTTCTACACAAACTATGTCATTCAAACAAATGTAATATAGTTTTTAGCTAACTTGTTTAATTATAGTTATTGAACTTCCAACAAAATATGGTTTCTGAAAGCAATATACAAGATATGAGCCAACTTAAAAAATAAGGTAATATAATAATACCTTCTACAAGTTTATAACCTAAGTGATAGTTTGAATGTATGACAACTACACAAAGTTTGTCATTGAAACAAATGTAATCAAGTTTTAAGATACCGTAACTTAATTATTATGTTTATCGAACTTTGAATATAATATGGTTTCTGAAACCAATATTCAAGCTAATAACGAACTTTAAATATAAGTGTAGTCTTGGCAGACTGTAAACAACATTGATGATAACTACATATTTAAATATTTTAAAGATTTAATTCGTATTTTTACAGTATTACCTGTTGTACCGTGGAGAGACTAACCCGGCACAAACTACATATCTTACTCACCCTATTCAACGGACCGGCTGGATTCTCGTACAACGACAATGATCACGCCACATCAACAACACGTCAACAAACATCGAACTCTGTGTGAGAAAGTGACAGTTAACGCGCTCTAGTGCTTTTGTGAACTGATACATCTATCAAAAGCGCTCATGCGCGAAAAGACTGTTAGAAGAAAGGCTCTCTGTCTCCCGCGGCCCGAAGTGACTCCCGCCCCCTTGACTGTGTGTGCGTCCAACCAGCGCTATGCACACGCGCTTGGGCAGATATAGACTTCATGATTGGATTATAGTGACCGCATTATGATGTAATTCTCTCCTTCCCTTGTTTCCTCCACTGAGTAAGATCAGATATAAGCTTATGTTTTGCTAAGGAAGTCACTCTTTGGTGCCTGATAGACGTTAGGCTCACATGGGCTATATGTAGGGCCCTAGGACTAATAGAACGTAAGTCTGCCTAGGATGACAGGAAATTAATCTTAGACCACGTTAATATAATATTCAGGTTAGGGTTGTAATCTTGGTGCAAATATGCCATATTATTGTAATATTCAGGTTAGGGTTGTAATCTTGGTGCAGATATGCCATATTATTATAATATTCAGGTTAGGGTTGTAATCTTGGTGCAAAGGCCAGGAAAACTATTTGTTAGATGCCATTATTAATTTGATTGTTTATATGGAAAATACAATTAGCGATCAGTCAGATGGCTGTAATTCCTGGTTGTTATTACAATCTTGCGGGATTTAGTAAATATTGGTTGGTATTTAAGGTTATCTCTCATACAAAATTAATGCTCCTTTTTTATGCTCTCAGTCTAGTAGGACATTTTTGCATATTAGTTTGGTTATAAACGGCAAGTGATAAATTTCAATTATCTTATACCCCTATGTTTCTTTACATGTGGTTTAATGAGGTGTATAGATAAATCTATCAAAAATAAGGACCTAAGAATATGTTAATGGTTTCAGGCGTTAGCGAGCTAACTGTTGTAAACTGGGTTTTGGGAAATATATCTAACATTGTAATCTTTTGCGATAGCTAGCGTGAGGTTAAATTTGCCTATTGTTGACATTGTAATAATGTATAGACGGAGATGCTGGTCGTTTACTATTCCTCGTTTAGCCTGGTCTTAGACTTTGTTATGTTAGTTGAATAGGAGAAATGACGAGTCTCCCATATTTATTAGAGTATGTTTAATATAGGGTTCAATGTAAATTACCACTTCAATAAATTAGCCGTTGGGCAATGTTTGTTACCTGCACTTCGTTTTTGTTTATACATAATTTTATTTACTGAATCTTCCCATGAGCATAGTTGGTACTTCTCAGGTGAGACAGGGAATAATTGGGCTTGTAGCGGATATCCAAATAAAACCCCTTGTGGTTATTCTTCATATTTGTAATAATGGCGACTGGGTGTTGTGGTGCTTAGTTAGGGATTTTGATGGTTCTGCTAACAGACTGTACCCACATACCCGGTACGCTTGACTGTAAAACTGAATTGTATATCCTTTAATGTAAATGGTTTTTTTTAAAGGAAAGTGTGGTATAATACTTCACTATTTTCAAACAATAACTATTTTATTTATCAGAAACATGTTTATGCATAAGACAATTGAAATAAACCCTTAAATATGTCTCCCCACATTGTAGTAGACGATAAACTTGAGCGTCATGCTTTGGTTCTTGGCAATGTGTTTGTGTATGTCCATCCAGTTATATTATAAAGATCAATGAATAAAATAACAACAGGGTTTTGAGCAAAATATACGATTTTCTTTTATTAGAATAACAAATTTTCCTAATCATCAAGCCGGTGATCACGTAGTTGGTATCTCTGGTCAGACAAACATGGCCGTGGTGCTGTATTGGTTATTGTGTCGTTTTCTATTAACGGTAATTCCTGTAATTTCAATAAATGGAATGTTTTCGAAAAGACAGTGTAACCATATTCACCCAAAAGATCATGAGGTAAGACATTTTAACAACATTAAATTTGTCGAATTAATTTGAAGGCAAGCTAACTACAACACCGGTTTCTTTTGTGTTGGTTGAAATGTCAAAAGTGACAAGCGCAATATTATCAAGGATGTTAAGATACGTCATGTGACAATGTCATTGAGACGATAACAATTTTGTTATTCTTCAACATAGTTAAATAACAAACGCGCTGGCATATTATTTCCGATGAAATAGACGCCTATTGAAAATTAAAAATATTAAATAACTTAGTTCTGGTTCAGTGTTTGTATGAATATATAATTCTGTATTATTTTAATAGGTTCTTAAAGGATTAGCTATGATTATGATAGGCTTCGAACCCTTTTAGGGCTCCAAACTATCTTTTCATACAGACTTTATTTTGATGTTCTTTTGGTTTTTAATATTTTCAATAGGATTCTCTATTTTAAATTTCCCCTTGACCCTCACTGTTTTTTCTTTGTTTGTTTCTCTTACAAACTCGGTGTATTTTTAGCACACTCTAAGTTTCCTGAATTATATCATCTAAGAAGAACCAAACTTCGACAGTTGGGGATGGTACCCATTAGCCATCCATTTTTCAGCTTTTTCTTAGAGATGTACAAAATATTGATATTTGACTGTACAATTATGCAAACATATAAACATGGGGAATCAAATAAAACAAAACAAACTTTAAAATTAAATAAGAAAAGTACTCGCCCACCTAGGTAATATTTCGGCTATTGTCTGACATGACCTTGAAAGCTGGAACTAGAGGTTTCTGGTTCATGTCCATCATAAATAAAACATTATAATATAATAACTAACTTGGACGTATTATTAGGCCTACATGCAGCCTACTTTGTTGAACAAAATTACAAAAGTTAAACTATCTGTAACAGGAACATTAAAACTAAATTAAACAAAAGAATCAATCAAAAGGGTCAGAGTAAGTACATATTCATTACCTCACGGAAATAATAAGACAAAGTTTTTATATTCATTATTATGATTACATTCCCAACCTAGCTCAACCTAACCTTTTGTATTAGTACATTTAATTTATGATTACCACAGATAAAATAAACTACCAATATTAAACGTACGGTGACCTGGTGGTCTAGGGGTAAGGTGTCAGACTTCTGTGCTGGCGGCCGGGGTTCAATCCTCGGTCCCGGCACAGGTTTATCTGATTGCCAAACCCTTCCTACACCTCTGACATGACATCTTGTGAATGTGGGGAATGCCAGGCCACCACCGTGGTTCGGATTCCACGTTAAACTGTAGGTCCTTCATTTCATCTCACAATAACCCTACCATTACACATTAGCGTAAGTGCGTATAACCCGAACGGGTAGTAAGACGTGGTGCTAATAATAATAATATTAAACGTAATTTTTAAAATAATTAACCACAGTTGGTACACATCATCCGACGATGTTGCGGCCATTTTAATGTGCAGGCGCAGGATCACGAAGTGCGGAGCATGGAATTATGGGAAAGTTATGTCATTATCAATATTTACATTCTGAACATGATTTGGGAAATTTGTTATCAAGTTGTGTTTGGATTATATAATATTTATTTCAAGTTTTTAAAATTTAGAAATATTGTCATAATTTGATTTGACTTTTTTATGTGAAAGAATGAATAAAACATTGAAATATTTCCCGATAGCAGAGAACAAAATAGGATAGCATGGGACAGATGACCCACCAGAAAGCTAATTAGGGAACTACCATCACTAGCCCCTATTCTTAGTTTGTTGTTCTGCACAAATTTGCTTATTAAGTTTTATGTAAGTTACTTAAGTAAATAGTGACAATATTTATTGTTTTCGATTAGAAGGGTCCTCACTTCATCCTTCTTTAACTTACATTTAGCTTATTTTTTAAAATCATTATTTAGCTATTTTTTTAAGTAGGCCTAGAATTATTTCTACATAAATTGTAACTTATTATTATCATCATTATTATTATTATTATCATCATCATCATCATCTTCGTCGAGCGCTGGCTGACATGTTGGTCAGCACTAGAATAAGAGAGATTTAATTAGAATAGTGAAATAATCATAATAATTAAGTTATCACTATTGTTGTTGGTGAATGCTATATGTTCACTGCTTTTATGAAATTATGATGTACTACATATTTTTCTGGAAGAAAATCCTAATAGTTTTCTAAAATTTCAGTTTCTTACTACTACTCTAATAATTATAATAGTTGTACACTAATAATACATTATTTGATAACGTTTGAAAATAAAAGCAATTTCTCATTTGAAGCAACCGAGGGCTTCCTAAAGGGCAGAACATGCCCGAGCAGTTAAAACAGATCGTGTACAATCTCTGTCAGTGAAAGTTGCCACCCAATATAGCAGCAAGGAATGGCACTTGTTATGGACTTGACTGTACAGGAATGATCTGCTAACCCTCGGGAAGAGTTGGGATCATATTAACCCCCTCAGAAGAGTTGAGTGGGAACATATTAACCCCCTCAGAAGAGTTGAGTGGGAACATATTAACCCCCAGTAGAGTTGAGTGGGAACATATTAACCCCCAGAAGAGGTATTGGGAACATATTTAGTCTTACCTTAAAGCCATTGTACATTGAATTTGATATTTTTTGTGCAAACATTCCATTAGGTCCATAAACTCCTCCACAGCAGATTTTATCTTATTCGTCATTCCGCTGCGAAACAGGTTTGATGGGCTGTTAGATGGTCTTGATTTGAATGGTTAGATGGTCTGTTCCATCTGGTCAACCCTGTGTTTCAACTGTTCCACATTGCTCTGACTGTGAAGGTGCAAGAAATGACTCAAACAAATAATGTTGATATTTACCATAGCTTTGAGTATTGTTGCGTTTTCTGTTCACCCTTCAACTTATAATTGATGTCAAGGGTAGTAAGTTTTAGATAAAGGCTGGAGTCACCTGGCAGTAGTGCTATCAGGAGTCACCTGGCAGTAGTGCTATCAGGAGTCACCTGGCAGTAGTACTATCAGGAGTCACCTGGCAGTAGTGCTATCAGGAGTCACCTGGCAGTAGTGCTATCAGGAGTCACCTGGCAGTAGTGCTATCAGGAGTCACCTGGCAGTAGTGCTATCAGGAGTCACCTGGCAGTAGTGCTATCAGGAGTCACCTGGCAGTAGTGCTATCAGGAGTCACCTGGCAGTAGTGCTATCAGGAGTCACCTGGCAGTAGTGCTATCAGGAGTCACCTGGCAGTAGTGCTATCAGGAGTCACCTGGCAGTAGTGCTATCAGGAGTCACCTGGCAGTAGTGCTATCAGGAGTCACCTGGCAGTAGTGCTATCAGGAGTCACCTGGCAGTAGTGCTATCAGGAGTCACCTGGCAGTAGTGCTATCAGGAGTCACCTGGCAGTAGTGCTATCAGGAGTCACCTGGCAGTAGTGCTATCAGGAGTCACCTGGCAGTAGTGCTATCAGGAGTCACCTGGCAGTAGTGCTATCAGGAGTCACCTGGCAGTAGTGCTATCAGGAGTCACCTGGCAGTAGTGCTATCAGGAGTCACCTGGCAGTAGTGCTATCAGGAGTCACCTGGCAGTAGTGCTATCAGGAGTCACCTGGCAGTAGTGCTATCAGGAGTCACCTGGCGCTGGTACTATCAGGAGTCACCTGCCAGTAGTGCTATCAGGAGTCACCTGGCGCTGGTACTATCAGGAGTCACCTGGCGCTGGTACTATCAGGAGTCCTGTGTCCAATATATATCCGGTATTGTCCAAGTTCCCCCAGCTGTGTCTTGAGAAAGTTACCACAGTGGAGTGTTTGTATTCAAGGACACCTCTGCTTGTTATTGATATTCCTGTCTCATCCATTCTTCCAACACTGGCTCGCATCATCACTGTCTTGTTGTGTTCTGGCCAAGATTCACACGTACTTGATGGAATAGACAAATCACAGGCACACTAGCTATGCGGCCAAACAGGCCTCCTTTCAACTACACGACTCTTCTATTCAATAAACAAAGGAAAACGAGAAACTATAAAAGTATACCAGCCATGTTGTAAGTTGTGTCTCTGACACCTTTAAAGGTCACTTATATTGGGATCTTGCCAATAACCACTTTGGTCTCTATTCTATCTCCTTATAGTCTTTATTCTGCCCTGTATGGTCTTTATTTGTGTGCCCTGGCCTATATCTCCATCTCCTGTCACAGGTGATCCAGAACGTGTTCATTGAACCTCTCCATGTGGTGAAGAAACGCAGCACAGACCAACCTTTGAGAGTCTTGCTCCATTATGACGACAGTGTATACAGGTCAGAATAACAGTTGTAATCATTTGGGTACAATTCATACAACATTTTATTTGGTTGATTGCAATTCTATTGAGCTCGAGTGTTTTGTACAGAACTACAAATCACGAGTAAGAAGTGCGGCCAACTCTGTTAGACTTGGGGGGGTTTCTTGGTCGCTCGCTAGTGATGTTGCTTGTTGGCACCAGCAGAACTCAAGGGAACTGGTTTGGCTAACCTTTGCACGGAAAGATAGACAAGCTTTTTGACATAATCAACTAACATGGCTGCAATGGCTGATTTAGTCCACAAATTGTTAAAATATTCCTCCAACTTGAACATAACACTCAAATATAAACATGTAACAGTTTGTCATTTCAATGTTTGCTTATGTTTGTTTGTAGGTTAGATGCAGAGAAGTTTGAGCTGATCAACGTAAGTAAGCAATAGCTTATACTAGTACTTGTAACCTTTGGTTCAAATGGTTGTTGTTAATGTTCCACTGTAACATATTATTACTGATATATTCCAGAACACAGTGTTGCCAGAAGCAGTACAGTTCTGGGAGAGGGCCCTCATGGTGAGGAAGACCAGCAGTGTCATCAGACTCAACAGGTGAACACAAGCACTCTGGGGCTACCTTATCTGGTGGGGAGGATTTACATTCAAATACGATAGTCTAAACTCCCCCTTGCTCTTCGACCTGTTCCATGTCCAAGGTTCTTCAGCACGCTATAGATAGTAGTACACTAAAGCTGTGTGTTTTGGGGTACACCAGGGCCCCACATATTCTAGATTATCTCCCAACTGTCTGTCTCCCCTGTCCACTTCATGTATGTGAAGAAAATACTAAATTAAAACTAAATAATACATTTAAATGTTACAACAAGAAATATTTTTAAAAACAAAGAATAAAAATTCAAGTAATAAATAAATAGAGAAAAAAAAAGTAATAATTAGTGAATGCTCAAATTGATTATAGAGAAAAATACAAAACTAAACTTAATTGAGGACAAAATAACAAAGTCTCTGATTGTTTGACTACCGCAAAAATAGCTCTACAGCGTAAATTGTGTCATTGATGTCACAGAGGATTATTTTGTGTACAACAATGAAAACTAGAGCAGTAAGGAGATATCTCTAGTCATGTTAACAGAGAGAAATTAGAGCAATAAGGAAATATCTTTAGTCACGCTAACAGAGAGAAATACGACCGGCAGGAAAAGATGAAAACATTCATAACAATGTTTTAAATAAAGGAACACACCGATTATAAACACCAGTTCATTAGAACACAACCATTTTGTCATTACATCGGTGCTGTAAGTGTAGGTCCCCAGTGTAAGGTACCCTATTGTTCACAGAATGTGTCGTAACAACCAGATGTAAGTGTAGGTCCCCAGTGTAAGGTACCCTCTTGTCCACAGAATGTGTCGTAACAACCAGATGTAAGTGTAGGTCCCCAGTGTAAGGTACCCTCTTGTCCACAGAATGTGTCGTAACAACCACATGTAAGTGTAGGTCCCCAGTGTAAGGTACCCTCTTGTCCACAGAATGTGTCGTAACAACCAGATGTAAGTGTAGGTCCCCAGTGTAATTCACAGAATGTGTCGTAACAACCAGATGTAAGTGTAGGTCCCCAGTGTAAGGTACCCTATTGTTCACAGAATGTGTCGTAACAACCAGGTGTTCTACAAGGTTAAAGACCCGTATGCTTACTGTAAGAATGCCTGTGAGAACAGGACCATGTGTGGGGAGGTGATAGTTCCCGAGGAACATCTCGAGGTGAGTGCTGGGTTCAGACCCTGGGTAATGATATTTCCCCAGTACTAAATACATTATCAGCCTGCTGATATAGCACATTTTCCTGGGGACATATTTAATCCCAGCGTCATAGTTAACTGCGGACTATCGGTGGTATAGTAATAATTCTTTTCTTTTTTGGAGACATGCTCTTCCCTGCGCTATATTAGACTATGCAGTATATTGAACTGCGCTAAATCAGGCTTCTACTGTACATGAGTACACATTTTTATGTAAACAAATTCATTACAATGTTGTTCTTTGTTTTTATAATATAATTAATAGTAACAAAATACATCCATATTCATTGACAATAAACCTTTTTGGACAAATTTCTTGTCATATTTGACAAAATCTGTGCTAGTTTTACCTCCAAATGGAGAAAGTCTGACGTGTGTGGGTGTGTCTAGGCGTGTCGTACCTGCAACTCTACGGGCCAGGACTGCAAGAAAACAGGGCCTGGACAGGGCCCAGGGATAGATGGGGCAGATTTTGTGTTCTACGTGTCTGCCATGGAGACAGAGCGTTGCCACAAGGGCATGACTGTGGCATATGCTGCTCATTGCCAGCAGGAGGCAGCACTGGATAGGTAAGTCCCTTGAACTAGGTACCCTGCTCTTGGATAAAATAGTTATACACTCCATATTTGAAGCCTAACTTGTGTAACACAACTTAAATACGGTTATTGGTCGACCTGTGACCCCTGTGTTAGAGACCAATAGCAGTAGAAACCAACCTGTGACCCCTGTGTTAGAGACCAATAGCAGCAGAAACCAACCTGTAACCTCTGTGTTACAGACCAATAGCAGCAGAAACTAACCTGTGACCCCTGTGTTAGAGACCAATAGCAGCAGAAACCAACCTGTAACCCCTGTGTTACAGACCAATAGCAGCAGAAACTAACCTGTGACCCCTGTGTTAGAGACCAATAGCAGCATAAATCAACCTGTGACCCCAGAGACCAATAGCAGCAGAAACCAATCTGTAACCCCCGTGTTAGAGACCAATAGCAGCAGAAACCAATCTGTAACCCCCGTGTTAGAGACCAATAGCAGTAGAAATCAACCTGTGACCCCTGTGTTACAGACCAATAGCAGTAGAACCCAACCTGTGACCCCTGTGTTAGAGACCAATAGCAGCAGAAACCAACCTGTAACCCCTGTGTTAGAGACCAATAGCAGCAGAAACCAACCTGTAACCCCTGTGTTAGAGACCAATAGCAGCAGAAACCAACCTATAACCCCTGTGTTACAGACCAATAGCAGGCCACGCCAACCTGTGCCCTCAGAGCATCAGTACCAAACCCCAGGAGCTCGAGATTCTCCTGTCCACGGTGAAGCACGAGATACTGCATGCCCTTGGATTCTCGGTCAGTCTCTACGCCTTCTACAGGGACCCGGAGGGTAACCCCCTGACACCCAGAGGAGACACCGGCCGCCCGCAGCTCAATGAGAGGTGGTAGCTTAGTCTCGTCTTCAAACCTTCATCTAATAAACCGAGGAAAATGAACTCTATTTCAAGCTTTAGTGGACGCTTGGCGTTCAGACTTGACAGCTTTCTAGGCTCGTTAATTTAATATACAGCAATACCTCAACTTTTGTTTCTTTGTCTTTCGTCGCATTTTGTCACTACCTTGTTTTGTTGTCATTCAGTCTTGGAATGAAAGTTGTTTGGTATGTAAGAGTTTATTTACATATCTTTTGTTCATTCTTGTATTTTATTTATTATTAAGTTTATTTGTGTTCATTTAGGTTATGCATGCATCAACAATGTTATTTAGTTAGTTATATTTGTTGTTTTGGCAGCCCTAATACTTTTGAAAGTTAAATAATATCTATGGTATGACCTAGGTTAGTGCTATAGTCTCGAGTCTGTAAGAAGAACAGGTACGTCATATCTAGCCATGGTCTCTAATCTGTAAGCAGAACAGGTATTGTATCTAGCTCTGGTCTCTAGTCTGTCAGAAGAGCGAGAGGTATTGATAGTGCTTTTATTAACGATAGTTTAACAGATGTAACAAGTGACCCAAGTAACGCTCGATAAAATGTTCTAGACTCCAGACGCGGCAGTGGAGTGAACGTGTTGTGCGCTCAACTGTTCGGCAAGGTTGGTCTGTGCACTCGGGCCGTGTGGACCGAGAGGTGACCATGATGGTGACCCCCAAAGTGTTGGAGGAGGTCCGGAGACACTTTAACTGTCCTGTATTGGAGGGAGCGGAGCTGGAGGACCAGGGAGAGGAGGGAACAGCTCTCACTCATTGGGAGAAGCGAGTCTTTGAGGTGAGTGACCTCTCACTCTTGTGTCGTTGTTGGCTTGGCTCTAGAGCCAGAGTGAAGAATGACACTGATGATTGTTTGCTTAGAACGAGGCCATGACGGGGACTCACACCCAGAACCCCGTGTACTCGCGCATCACATTGGCTCTGATGGAAGATACGGGGTGGTACAAAGCCAACTACTCCATGGCACAGCCTCTGGACTGGGGACGTAACTACGGCTGTGACTTTGCCATGAAGAGCTGTAAAGATTGGATGGACAACCGGACAGCAAGGTACTTATAGACACTCCGGGATGTTTGTGGTGGTTCCTAGCGGTGACACGAAGGTGACGTTGTAGTTGTATGTTTCCAGCGGCGAGTCCATCCATCCGTTCTGTAACAAGGTGAAGAGAGACCCTCTAGAAACTGAGTGTACCATAGACCGGAGCTCTGTGGCTCTATGTAACTTGGTGGAGCATCAGGAGAAGTTGCCACTACTCTATCAGGTGAGATGACTTCCTTTGGTGAATAACCGAGCGCTACATACTCTGACATGTTGTAAATACAATAACAGTCTGTTCCAGAACTTTGTGTCCATCCCCCATGTTCCTCCTGGCAAGGAGAACTACTACGGAGGATCAGTCACGCTGGCGGACTACTGTCCTTACATCCAGGAGTTCACTTGGAGGTCCAACAACATAGTGGTCCGAGGATCACACTGCCAATACCTGGAGAATAACCCTAGTGAGTGTGCGTGGCTAGTACCTGGAGAACAACCCTAGTGATTAGTACCTGGAGAACAGCCCTAGTGAGTTAGTACCTGGATAACAACCCTAGTGAGTTAGTACCAGGATAACAACCCTAGTGAGTTAGTACCTGGAGAACAACCCTAGTGAGTTTGTGTGGCTAGTACCTCCAAATTCTGATAGCAAGTAAGCTCTCTAAAGTCTTGTTTTCCAGGTCCAGAGAAGAACTTTGCTCTGGAGAACTACAACCCAACCTCACGCTGCTTCGACCACACAGACCACATGTGGGAGGAGAGGTCATGTGGTCAGGTGAGACAGTGGAGACATTGGGGATCAGGCTGCTACCAGTTCTTCTGTCAGGAAGGCAGGCTACATGTCGTGGTAGGTTAAGATGCTCTAATCTACCATGTGTCTCACACAATATGTTCACTCCCCACATCTGACAATAACACACACCTTCATTGCAGGTGGCAAACTACACCTACACCTGCTATTACACAGGGCAGGTGTTAGACATACGAATACTCTCCAGTGGGTGGCTTCATAAAGGTGCCTTGGTGTGTCCTCCTTGTCAAGATCTATGTCAGGTGAGATACAGTTGTTATGTAAAGGTGCCTTGGTGTGCCTTCCTTGTGGATGTGTCAGATGAGGTATAATCCAAAGATATACTTCACAAGTTGTTTAATGTCCTGCTGTTTTTTTTGTGCTATAGAGCGGAGACTCGAAGCAAGGACTCTGTGTCGGCAACTCTGAGATGCCTCCGTACATAGAGTACCACCTGGATGAGCTGACATGCCGATCTGCCGGGTCCCATGCACCTTGGACTCTGTTGATCATCTCTGTGATTGGTTCCCTGCGATGACACCACTAGCGCCACTGTACAAGACATACAGAATGTTGTTATTTCAGTTGCTCTCCAAGTCTTGTGACTGAGTGGTATGGGGAGCAGTTAGACGAAAGGAGGAGTACGAGATGGATGGAAGAACGCTGTAACTCACAGTTTGATGAAACCTGTTGGAATTATAAATAAAACATGGAAGCAGTCAAGAGTCAAAGAAACAAAATACATCTTATATCTTGAGGTGGAGAGATCGAATCCTTGACTCCTGAATCCTACATTATGCCAGAGATTCAATAGAATCCAATAAAAATATGCAGAGCTAAAATTTGAAGGCTTTGTTTTCTAATCGCAATTCAATGAATTCAGTAAAACAATTATAACAATTTGTAGAGTTAAAAAATTATTTAATTTTCCTTGGATTAAATGAAAAGAAAATCAGCAATTTATAATAAAATACTATATAAATAGTTAATTTCTTTAAGAAGTGGTACCCTTGTTATTTCTAATACATTAAACTGATAAATTACTATTCAATGCTACCAAACTTCCATAAAAAATATGTGAGGGTCTAATATCCTCTTATTTAATTTTTATAATTTACACTAAAATGATACATTTTAAAGATACAAGGATTTGGAATTTGACTCAAGATTCTAAAGAAAATGTTGGATTTAGATTTGAGATGAACGTAATTTGACTCTTTATACTTTGAGCCAACAATTTCCTGTGTTATGTAGCATCGTGCTAAATAGCACGGTAAGCTCAGATAACGACCAAGATCACCAATTGATCCAAATATCTCTGTAATCTGTGTCCTGGCAGAATACACACACATAGGGAGTTACATCCTTCTTCCATCCAGGTCCTGTTACCTGTGTAGTACAGCTCCTGGCTTTAAGGTTTGATGTTTATTATTGCTGTATTAAGTTAATTCACTCCAGATGAACCTAAGCTAAACATAAATTACAAGAGCAGTGTTTTTTTAGTAATTGGTTTGTATTTGTTTGATTGGTTGTCAATTAGGAAAACACCTATGATTCCTTTTTGATGATTTGTTTATTTTATGATATGTTTATAATGGTTATGATATTTTATATTTCTCTTCTATCACCTGATCTTTGTTCTATATATCTATAAACTTGTTTCGGCAACCAACTTACTAAACCTGTTGTGGCCTACACCTGAATAACAGGGCTGCTGATTATAGGTCCTCGAGTAGACCTTCTCTTGGTGGAAACATTCCCTAACCGAGGCTACAGGTGTGGATAGTGACTTTGCTCATGTTGATGACCAGTCTTCCTACCCTCTCTCTCCCAGACCCTGTTCCAAGCTTGTGGGCCAGTCTATCAACCCTCTCACTCCCAGCCAACTTGCCAGACCCTGTTCCAAGCTTGTTGGCCAGTCTATCAACCCTCTCACTCCCAGCCAACTTGCCATATCCTGTTACAAGCCTGTTGACCAGTCTATCAACCCTCTCACTCCCAGACCCTGTTCCAAGCTTGTTGGCCAGTCTATCAACCCTCTCACTCCCAGCCATCTTGCCATATCCTGTTCCAAGCCTGTTGACCAGTCTATCAACCCTCTCACTCTCAGACCCTGTTCCAAGCTTGTTGGCCAGTTTATCAACCCTCTCACTCCCAGCCAACTTGCCAGATCCTGTTACAAGCCTGTTGACCAGTCTATCAACCCTCTCACTCCCAGCCAACTGGCCAGACCCTGTTGGTTTTGGCCCTGGCCAGTCTCTCGTCTGCATTTGAGCTGGTTTCCGCTGAGGTTCAACCCAACCTCTACCAGGTTACTCAGATCCCGGGGTAAATCACTTGTTGGTGAGATCAGGATTGAGTAGGAGACTCTAAGCAGAATCCACTAGGTAGGTTCCATGTATTGTGCAGCACTACCCTGTTAGTAACTCGTGGGTGTTCCGGACCTGAGCGAGACCAAATGGAAAGGGAGAGGTATGAGGGAAGTAAGGAATGGCTTAGTTCTATATTGGATGAGAAATGATGAAGGGAGGAGAAACAAGGCTGAGAGTAGGGAGAGAAGGGCTGCAGGCGGAGGTGGTAGGGACGGACAACTGACTGGATAGTAAAGATGATATTAACTGACAGGAAAAAGATGGAGGTGATACAAGTGTATACCCCACAAGTGGGGTGCCCAGCAGAAGAAACAGACAAGTTTGAGGAAGACCTACAAAGGCATATGGGAAACAAGTGTCGGATAGTAATGGGTGATCTTAACTCAAAAGTAGGAAAAGAGAGAGGAGGGTTTGAGGTGGGGCTAAGGAAATAAGGAAGGGGAAAGTGGGAGACTGTTGGAATTATGTGTATGAAATAAAATGAAAGTGGTAAACAGCTGGTATAAGAAGGAAAGAGAAAGTCAAAAGATCACTATACAGTTGGGATGGGGAGCAAAGGTTGGTGATAGACCACGTTCTCATAGATGAAGAAATAAAAGGGCAAAACGAGGTGTGTCCTTAAATAGTGACCACAGGTTGTTGGCCGCAGACATAGGGGGTGGGAATGTAGGAGGAAGGTAGTAAGACAAGAAAGAAGAATAAGGGTGTAGAAGCTAAAAAATGAAGAGGAAAGTGAGCTATACCTAACAAAGGCAAGAAGCTTAATACCCAAGGATGAGATGCAAAGTGTGGTGGTTGAATAGAAAGGGTTGGTGCGAGCTGCAGAGGAGGTATGTGGGAGGAAAAGTGATAAGAGAAAGTGGAGGGATACACCTTGGTGGGACAATAGGGTGAAGAAAGCAGTGGAGGAGAAGAAGAAATTATTCAGAAGCAGTGTTAAGAATAGGAATGAAGAAACGGAGAAAGAAAATAGGGAGAAGAAAAAAAGAGCAAAGCAAGTTGAATGAGAAGCCAGAACAGATTGAATGGAAAAATGGACAGAAATGTTGGAAAGGGACGTGAAAGGAAGTAAGGTGTTGTATAGCCTAGCCAGAAACAGGAGAGAGAAAAGACAAGAAGTTAGAATGATAGATGAATAAGGACAAGCGTTGAAGAGAAGAGAGTAAGAAAAGGAACTATGAATGGGATATCTTGAGAAAATGTTCAACCCAAAAGAGGAAAGGAATGAAAGTGAAACAGATGAGCAGGGAAAAATACCAGAAGAGGAGGAAAAAGGTCCAACATGGAAAAAGGTGGCAGATGCATTAAAGAGGATGAAACAAATAAAGGCACTGGGTGTAGACAAACTGGCGGTGGAAATGATAAGAGCAACAAGTGAAGTAGGTATACAATAATTGGTTATACAGAGTGCTGAGAGTTATTTGGAAGGAGAACAAGGTACCAGAAAACTGGAAAAGGGAGTTATAATATCTAGTTTCATGAAAGGAGACAGGAAGAGGTGTACACATTATAGGGGAATAACCCAGGTGTGCCACTGTACAAAAATATACTGGAAAAGAGAAAATGAAATAAAATGAAAAGAAGGTTGAGAAAGGAACAGCATGGATTTAGGGAACAGAGGTGTACAATAGATTTACTATCTGCCATAGGACAGCTGCTGGAAAGAAGGTATGAATGTGGGAAATAATTAGTAATGGTATTTATGGTGTGGATAATACAGATGATAGCGTGGATAGAAAGAGCTAGGAACACCATGAAGGAGGCTGAAGTGGAAATAGGAGTTGTAAGGAGAGTGAAAAGCAAGCATGAGGATAACAGGAGTTGTGTTAAAACGGAGAGTGGGAGGACAGAGGGGTTCGAAATAAAAAATAGAGGGAAGCAAGGGAGTACCCTTTCACCATTACTATTGGTGATGGTAATGGAAATGGTCATGAATAAAGAGGCATATTTAGGCATCTTTAGGAACTTTAGGCACTTATGAGTAGTTTTAAGTTCTTCATTTTGAATAAGAGTATTTTAAGTACTATCCCTATTTTATAAATGCAAACATTGTTTCATCCCAGAGTTGTCTGAATTAGAAGAAAGGATTTTTTATTGCAAATGTGTATTTTAGTTTATATCTGTAAAGGGCATGTTTGGTTTAGTCGTGTGCATTCATTAAGAGGCTTTGTTAATATATCAGGTAATTTTTTGAAAATGTATATATCATCAAAATCTGGGCCTTGACTATCAGTGTTATTTGTTTTTGTTCAATTTACTTGTGAGAAGTTGGTTGTTTATATACTAATAGTGACTGTCAATATTTCTCTGGATGCCATATTGTGGTGGTCCCAGTCGCAATTTCATAACTTGACGAACCAATGAACACAACTGCTGGTGTTTCTAGCATTGTTACCAACTCAACCATTCCATTATGTTTAATCATGTTCCATATGATGTTCCTTGAGTTAGTGTCTACTTGGTACATTTTACTTATTGTGTTGATATTATTCAAATTGTCGACTCACCATCAACCCTTAGAGACCATCAGTACAGACCTGTTCTCTTAGGAATATTATGATACCTTGATGCCCGATACTTTTGTATCAACAGGGTCTCTTGGGGTACACCTCGAACTGTCCTGGATAGAGCTCATATAACAATCACTTCTCTCATTGACATTCTGTTGATATTCCCTGATACTACTAAAGTTATCAAATATATCGTTGAAACAACTGTCTCGTGATAAAGTTGAACTGTTAGTGAATGTGATAATCATTCGGTGCAATATAACATTCCCATTCTAAATATTCTAGAACATGTTAGTGGTGTGTCTGTGTGTATTTCTTGGGTAATTGGTGCTGTCCTAGTCGAGTGACAGGTTGGTAGTCCAACTCCAACAAACTCATATTTCTTACCTGGCATTACAGGTGTGTTGAGACTGGTCTCATCAGATGAGCAGTTTCTTGGAGCATATACAGATAGTATTGTCAGTATTACATACCATTGATTTGTGTTCTGAAGTTTGTGAAATCACTTATACTTGAACTTGGCATTTCAGTTCAGAATGTCTTTAACAGGAGTTTATGTTTTACTAAATGTTCTTAGTGGCCCTGTTACAACCAACATAAGTGATTTTAAGTGTTTACATTGTGAGCGAGTTTTAGAAAATAAGGAACATTAAGTAAGAGCAATTCTGTTAGAAGTTATCATGAGAAGTGAGCTTGTTACTGGCTTGTTACTGGCTTGTTACCAAGCTCACACTCTTGTTGACTCCCTCTGGAATAAGTACTTGTATGTAAGTACCATGAATGTTGAACATATCAACATAAATATAATCATGTTTAAAAAGTGATTTTGAGAAGATAATGTTTACTGACTAGGATGCAGACTCTGAGGACAGCAGTGGTGACTTGTGGAATAGTCTGTTTGTAAACAGCACTAAAGGTGTTTGTTTAATCACTTCATTGTAAGCTAACTTAAGAGTGAATGTGAACATACAATCACCTTCCCACACTAGTGAATACGCAGATAATTCTGGAACATTCTCAGTAGACATTTTTTCTCCAACAAGAAGTACACCGGGGCTTCACGAGACTGTACTTGTTTGAAATACAGCATCAAGTACACCGGGGCTTCACGGGACTGTACTTGTTTGAGATACAGCATCAAGTACACCAGGGCTTCACTAGACTGTACTTGTTTGAGATACAGCATCAAGTACACCAGGGCTTCACGGGACTGTACTTGTTTGAGATACAGCATCAAGTACACCAGGGCTTCACGGGACTGTACTTGTTTGAGATACAGCATCAAGTACACCGGGGCTTCACGAGACTGTACTTGTTTGAAATACAGCATCAAGTACACCAGGGCTTCATGGGACTGTACTTGTTTGAGATACAGCATCAAGTACACCAGGGCTTCACTAGACTGTACTTGTTTGAGATACAGCATCAAGTACACCAGGGCTTCACGGGACTGTACAAATGATACCTACAGATCAATTGTAATGTTTCTACTTCAACATTAAATCTCAAACGGTTCTCTCTGTAAGTGTGCACTTTTATTCTTGCACTAATTGTTAAAACATTGTCCATGGTGAACTTAGTGTGCTCAAATATTATCAAAAGATTTAAGTGCCATATTTGTGAGATATTAAACTGTTTATGGTTTAATTTAGAAAAGTTTTAAATGGATAAGAAATTGAATTGGCACATTTAAATATTTCTTTGTCCTCTTCCCAAATAATGACACTTCCAATTGTTTTGTTAACATTTCAGTAATGTAATTTTTCATTTAACCAAACAACTTCCTTTGTTTTACTTATATGTTTTAATATGTTTAGAAAAAACTTTTCTGTGCTATTACTGTTTTATATAAATAATGTGACTAATGATGAATGTATGAACTCAAAATATGGCTCAAACATTTTGTTATCAAATGTCTAAAAATAAATGTGGTCCATTTTCTCTGATTCTTGGGCTCACCCCAAGAAGGTTTTTAATTGATATATTTGTGGATACATGTTACAATATTGTGCCTATTTCTTAATTTTGTTTGTTAAATACAAATTACTGGTATTAACAGCACAACATATAAAATATTAATAAACACAATAAACAATACAAATTATTGAGAGTAATAATAATAATAATAATAATAATAATAATGAATACAATAAATAGTCTAAAATATTAAATTAAAAGTTTACAGGTTAGCGGATATTAATATTTGTGAGGAAGTAAGGTATGATCCTAGAACACAGACACGGCACACACCAGACCCAATAGGGGGAAATCGCTAGGTGCATAGTGTCAATAAACCGGATTTCACAAATCTGGGTTCAGGTAGCGGCCCCATCCTCTACCTATAAACCATTTCCGAATAAAGCCTACTCAGACAAGTTACAAAGATAACAATATAATGGTCCTTGTTTGTTTAAGCAATGTTTGCAGATTGTCAAGTTGTAAACAGTTTGAAAAGGGGGGAGATTATGGGATTACGGGATTGCTGGTATACCCTGATTTTGGTTGGAAGAACACTAAAGAAAATTCTAATATATTTCTTTACGGCCAACATTGATAACAGTTCGCTTTATTATAAGTGTGATTTTATAGATATTGATGATATCCATCAAAAGTGACAGCTTCAGATAACATGACTTTATGTATGAATATATTAAAATGGTTTTAGTAACTAACTTTTACTGTTCTTCCTACCAAACTCATATTATACCTGAACTATTATGTGTGGACCACCACTCTTGGAAACTTCGATCTCCAGCTTGTAGTCTTTACAACTACAACTAGCACTCCCCAAGGAGTGCAGTGAAACTCCCTAAGTCTGAGTGTCTCTGTCCTTGGTTCGTACCAGGGCTGGGAACCTTGTATGTTTTAACATGACTGGTACATAGTCCTAAACTTTAATAACACATTGTAAGGTTGGTAGCCATGATATTTAGTATTAATTAAAATACGACCTCAACCGAGATCAAATCATGGCGGACTAACTTTCGCTGAAATATCTCTTACTGTCACAGAGAAGGGATTTAGTTGTATAATTCTGTTATTTTGACTGAATTTTGTCTCTAGAAAGTTCTCGGCTTAATCTCTTTCTAAATGTCACTTCCTTCTTCACATTCCGTCCATTTTCTAAACAACACAAAACATTATGTTGCCATTTTTATTTTGTAAAATGTGATGAACAAATTATGTCAGTCATTTCTTGAATCTTGGATGTATATTTTTGAATAAAACATCTTAAAGTTGTTGAATGTTTGGAGGTTGTTTCATTTTCCCTCAGCCTGCAACTAGTGTATAAGTGTTACTTCACACTAACTACACTGTCTACCTCCGACAAGATAGCAAACTGTAATAGTCTGTAGTTGTTGACATTAATAGAGATCAAAATATTATGCTTGAGACAATATGGAATATGGAAACAAGATTCAATGTCTGCTTTACATTATTTAGTCAAATACTATTCAACATCTGTGTGACCTTGAATACATGCACTGCTAGGGTGTATCTACATCATGTACATACACTCCACATGTATCAGAGAGTGTGAGCTATAAAGAGTGTGAGAGATGAGAGTGGGAGAGATGAGAGTGGGAAATATAAAGAAGAAATTCTCCTTTCTCTCTCGATCCCTCAGAGAGAGACGTATTGTGTTCATAAAAAATAGAACTCGAGATGTGGTAAATGTGAACGTTTCATGACCTGAAACTGAAAATGTGGCTAGGGGGAGTTTACTGACGGGCAAAACGACAAACAATACATTTTCTCAAAATCCACTCTAGCGATTTTTATTAAAATTCTTAGTTTAGCACTATTTGTTTGGATAACAAACAAAATGGTGGCTCTCGTTTTGCATGGAGATGACTTTGAGGTTAGGTCTACTTTACATTTGCGGAACTATCCACTTTTATAATAATAGCAACAATAACTGACCACTTTAAGTTGTCGTAGATTAACAATAACAATCTGTTATTGTTATAAAACCGATAGTTTCTCAGCTATAATTATGAATATGTATTTCTTATAGACGTCTGTCATTTTCAGACAAAGGAGAGAGTCTGTTCTGTGCAGCGTACCATTTTCAGACAAAGGAGAGAGTCTGTTCTGTGCAGCGTACCATTTTCAGACAAAGGAGAGAGTCTGTTCTGTGCAGCGTACCATTTATTTAATAGTTAGTTTGACCATCACAGGGTAACATAATCTATAGGGTGGGGAAGAAAATACAGGTGCAATAAATTAACCTCCATACGCGTGGAGAGAGGGTTGGTGAACCACATTGACATCTAAGGTGAAAAAGAACGTCAGAGCACCCGGCCAGGAAGTGGATGAGCTCAACGCCCTAATCCACTCGACCACAGCCACGTGTTTTAATTGTAGAGAGGACTACAAACAAAGGTAAGTTAATGATCTGTCGGGAGCCCTGTGATATCATTAAATATAAACTGTATTCAAATTGAGTGGCCGTTGTTCTGTTCAATTTGTAATCACGTGTTAAATAAGATAATAATTTGTGAGTCAATTTACCAGTAGCTCCAGTTAATATTACACATGGAAGAAAAGTTCAACTTACCCGTGTGCT
This sequence comes from Timema monikensis, assembly GCA_902151445.1. Lineage (NCBI taxonomy): Eukaryota > Metazoa > Arthropoda > Insecta > Phasmatodea > Timematidae > Timema > Timema monikensis. The sequence continues at coordinate 315,409 of CABFVZ010000581.1, read as the reverse complement.
TGGATTCATTACAACCGACTGATAATCAGAACTAAATCACACAACACAAGGATAATTTATAAATACACGGTGGCCTGTTATTTTTAATAAACAAAAAAGTACAGCAAGGACTTCATTTGATATTTTATAATACTGGGTATTTACAATTCATTAGTTCTAATTAGTAAAACCAAGCAATGGCTTAATGGAAGAAACTATATATTTTATATATTGCTCAACCCCAAAAATGGACAAAAACAAATAGTTTAATAACATTAATTATGATCCTAATTAAATGTTATAACATGGATATTTGCATTGATTCAACTGTAATTTATGGGATTAGAACATTTTTAAATAAAATATCTCATGTTCTAGAATTATATGTTGGATTTCTTTGAAAACAGGTGGTACAAAGAATTTACGTTGATATTCTAGAAAAACAGGCTGCCAAGTATTTATAACATCCCTGTCAAATATTAATCTTAAGATGTGATGTGTTGCATACTCACATATAGAATATGTTATTTCACTTGTAATTTATTTAATATAGTATCCAAAAAATATTATTGATACAAGATTCAATTTACTGGCAAAACGGATTTTTTTTTGTGTTTGTTATATTTAATGTAGGAATCAGTTATTTAATGTATCCTTGACATAAAATAACATAATTGTCATGACTTTTTGATACATACTCGTATATACTTTATATAACTTTGTACTTGACTACATATAATGTACTTGTCAATACGTCTCGATATCACCTCTTTTGTGTCTGTAAAGTTTTAGATAAATGTGTTATCAGCAACATTATCCCTTGTAGAATGCTACTAACATGATACACTCCCTTGTAGAATGTTACTAACATGATATACTCCCTTGTAGAATGTTACTAACATGATATACTCCCTTGTAGAAGGTTACTAACATGATATACTCCCTTGTAGAATGTTACTAACATGATATACTCCCTTGTAGAATGTTACTAACATGATATACTCCCTTGTAGAATGTTACTAACATGATATACTCCCTTGTAGAATGTTACTAACATGATATACTCCCTTGTAGAATGTTACTAACATGATATACTCCCTTGTAGAATGTTACTAACATGATATACTCCCTTGTAGAATGTTACTAACATGATATACTCCCTTGTAGAATGTTACTAACATGATATACTCCCTTGTAGAATGTTACTAACATGATATACTCCCTTGTAGAATGTTACTAACATGATATACTCCCTTGTAGAATGTTACTAACATGATATACTCCCTTGTAGAATGTTACTAACATGATATACTCCCTTGTAGAATGTTACTAACATGATATACTCCCTTGTAGAATGTTACTAACATGATATACTCCCTTGTAGAATGTTACTAACATGATATACTCCCTTGTAGAATGTTACTAACATGATATACTCCCTTGTAGAATGTTACTAACATGATATACTCCCTTGTAGAATGTTACTAACATGATATACTCCCTTGTAGAATGTTACTAACATGATATACTCCCTTGTAGAATGTTACTAACATGATATACTCCCTTGTAGAATGTTACTAACATGATATACTCCCTTGTAGAATGTTACTAACATGATATACTCCCTTGTAGAA
>CABFVZ010000581.1:271944-306889 GCA_902151445.1 Timema monikensis | reverse complement strand
TATAACAGACACAAGTGGTATCAAACACTGAGGTATAACAGACACAAGTTGTAACAAACACTGAGGTATAACAGACACAAGTGGTATCAAACACTGAGGTATAACAGACACAAGTGGTATCAAACACTGAGATATAACAAACACAAGTGGTATCAAACACTGAGATATAACAGACACAAAAGGTATCAAACACTGAGGTATAACAGATACAAGTGGTATCAAACACTGAGGTTTTCAGACACAAGTGGTATCAAACACTGAGTTATAACTAACACAAGTGGTATGAAACACTGAGGTATAACAGACACAAGTGGTATCAAATACTGAGGTATAACAGACACAAGTGGTATAAAACACTGAGATATAACAGACACAAGTGGTATCAAATACTGAGGTATAACAGGCACAAGTGGTATTAAACACTGACGTATAACAGACACAAGTGGTATCAAACACTGAGGTATAACAGACACAAGTGGTATCAAACACTGAGGTATAACAGACACAAGTGGTATCAAATACTGAGGTATAACAGACACAAGTGGTATATAACACTGAGGTATAACAGACACAAGTGGTATCAAACACTGAGGTATAACAGACACAAGTGGTCTTGTATCAAACACTGAGATATAACAGGTACAAGTCGTATCAAACACTGAGGTATAACAGGCACAAGTAGTATCAAACACTGAGATATAACAGGTACAAGTGGTATCAAATACTGAGGTATAACAGACACAATTGCTATCAAATACTGAGGTATAACAGGCACAAGTGGTATCAAATACTGAGGTATAACAGACACAAATGGGTGGTGACTCACAATATAAAAGTTTTTTCTAGAATATAATATTAGTAAAGAAAGGGGGGACCTGGTGTTCTAGGGGGTAAGGTGTCGTACTTCTGTGTTACGGGTCCGAGGTTCAAACTTTGGTCCCGGCACAGATCTATCTGATTGTCAAACCCTTCCTTCACCTCTGACAAGATGTGTAGGCCTACTTTCAATGTGTGCAATACTAGTTCCCTGCCGTGGTTCGGAGCCTATGTTAAACTGATCTAGAGCACCAGCTCCTCCCCATATTGGTAAAACATGTAATGATTTATATTGAAGTGATCATCACTAGGACCATACGTTTTCTTTCCTCAGTGTTCAGTGAGATACATCAACTGGAGCTTGGTCTACAGTTCTACTCTCGTGTGCGGGTGTCATTCGTAAACTATATTTACTTGGACCTGTTTACCTCTCTATACCTGTCGTTCCGTTGGAAACTGTCGCTTATACCTGTTATACCTTCCACACAGTTTGAAGGACTCGTGAGCTTTAGTCTGGTTTGTTGTAAAGTTTGTGATGCTAAAGTAGAGTGAACCACTGAGCTAAATAAGACCATCCCAGACCTCCATGACGTCATCCCGTTGAGCTCTTGGACAGTTTTCTCTGAAATGAGGAAGAAAGGGGATGAGATAGGGGGGTAGTTTCCTTCTTTCATAAAAATTACTACTAATTTGCATTTAAAATAGCGCCTGCCTGGAACATAATCCCAGCAAATGTTGCGCCCCGGTATTAACCCCGGGGATGTGCAGTATTAGAAGTTCCAGGGGGGAGTATGGTTAGGGGAGTTTTACCGTCGGGGGTAAATTACCATAGTGGGGAAATATGGTCAGGGAGAAGAGTTGCTCTCTGGTGAGTTATGTGAAGAATATTACATAAGTGACGTCACTAGTTATTGATGGTACTATTACATCGTGTTCTGTTTTAATGTGGTTTTTGGTGTTGGCCAATTACGCAATAAAAGTAAGGAAAGCACTTATACACATGACTTCGTTATTAGTCTACGATTTAAATATTACAGCGTTGAATGTTTTCATTTCCAAATGAAATCTCTCTTTGTAATATCGTCATAAAGATACAGTTTCTTGTAAACTAGATACAGTTATAGCAGGGATACCAAGATACGCTTACCATGTTGATCATGGCGGACAAACTAACATAAAGAAGAGGATGATTTCAGCTGCAATTGTTGTTTCGCCGTGAGATACTCGTAGATACTATATACCATACAGGGATGTTCGGCCAGCTAGTATCACATTATTGTCAGGCGCTGATACAGAGTTGAGGAGGATTTGTTTGAGTCTCAGCCAGAGGTCTGGAACGTGTGACTTTCAGCTCAAAATATCACTGATCTTTTCATGAAATTATAAATCTTGTTTACATGCAGCAACTAAATGAAGATGTCGTAAGGTTCTAATTCCTGCAGATTGACGTTCATCTTCTGCGATAGCCACTAAGACTAACGATTCACCTATATTGTGTTATGTTGTGTATTGAGAACACAAATCTCAGTACCATAGTACCATGGTGGTGGTATTGTCATGCTATAGTTTTTATTTATTAAAATACGAATTGAATTTGTGACTGTGAACAATACGTATCTGTGTGAAAAAAGATTATTATTATTTTTTTCAAATAACCCTTTAGCTTTATTACAAGAGCTAGAAAAAATTCGTGAATTGAAAGAGGATTTAACAAAATATGGAGTGAGCATTTTATTTTATAGAAATGAATGGACTGCCAGATTGCTTGGTTTGTCATTTACAACTTCAGAACAATTAATCAAGCAATGTTGAACGACACTTTCGAGGAAAGCATTTCGACTTAAGTAATAAATATCTCGACGGCGATGGCATGAAAGTCCGTTGAGGAATGTTTGGAAGATAATAATTTCAACCATCAAGGATTGCAACAGATTGCACACAAAAATGTCTCATTAATGCTAAAGGGATTCTAAAATTATATTTTTTGTGGATGAAAGTTTGAAAGTATTTTATTAAAAACAAACACACTGCAGAGTTGAGAAAATTAATCGAAGAAACTCAAGTTTAAAAGTCACCGCCTTCCCTCCTAGTGGTAGTCTATATAGCAGGGGCAAGATTAAGCAACGACTGTACTTGTGGTAGACTGGCAGTGAACACTGTCACGGGTGTGGGTACGATCTAGGCTAGTAGCTTGGTCCACTCCAAACTGATCACTGACAATTATTACTAAATTAACAATTCATCATGATAATATATTTTAATTTACATTTTATAACAATTATAACTATTTAATAACACTAGTGCTGATAGTTTACTAAAATAAATAAAAGCTTACAACCCAAAGATAATTTATATGTACCGATTAAAATATAGCCGATGCAAATTCTTTTTTTCAAAAATTTTTCTTAAAAAAAAAAGGTGAAACTTAAATTAAGAGCTAAATATATTATATGAACTATTGCAAAAAAAACCCCAATATTGTTTATTTTCTAGAGTTACATGCGATCTGTGAGAGAACAAGATTATAGCACGGTTGAAAGATGTCCACATTGTTGAGTTGTAGCCAAGAGTCGGGGACAATGACTCTGGGGCGGAGAAAGTTTCCTCCATGAACGTCACCTCCATCTACAAACGGAGGAGGGAGGGGAGGGAGGTAGTAATCACATCCCTCTCTCTCTCTCATCTCGTCTGGGATATGGGGATTGCTCGGTGATTGGTTGGTTTCACTGGTAGAAGGTTCGTCCCTCCCCACAGTTTCTAGATTTATCATCCTCCAGTTTGATGAGGGAATGTTCCCCCGTCTCCATTTAATGATTATTGTTATACCAAGACTCATAATCCTGCTATAGAACAGTAACTGTACATTTATACACCCCCCCCCCCCCNCCCCCATCTTGTGTGTGCTTGCATCGACACAAATCCTGATGGAGTTCTATCATTACTTTATAACAAACACAGAAACCGAACCCCAGAGCGTCATTGTGACACTATGTTGATGATAACCTCTAGTTCACAATATTATACACGTTTGCATTGACCGATACTCAAACCCAAGGGACAGGGTTAGTGTTAGTGGTAGGAGACTCTACCGACAGAGCTAAGCTGGGGACATTTGTATCTCCAAATGTCACAATTGTTTGGTTTGGTTTCTCTATTGTAGCTTCCCCACGGCTTGATCAGATTTTAGTTTTCCTTTCAAAGGAACCGGTCGATCAAATAGAACTGATTGAATTTGTTTATTTTCAAACTTGTGAGAACAAAGTGCTGATATAGATATTTGGAACCAATGGTGGTAACACGACTAGATCCTTATGACGGTGGTAACACGACTAGATCCTTATGACACTGGTAACACGACTAGATCCTTATGACGGTGGTAACATGACTAGATCCTTATGACGGTGGTAACATGACTAGATCCTTATGACGGTGGTAACATGACTAGATCTGAGCACGAAACACTTCTCTGTTATAACACTACCTTTCATTCTCAAGAGGGAGGATGACGTTACTCTAATGTCGGTTTTCCTTTGTTTTAGTATAGGAAAGTGGACCTTAGTGGTAGCTCAGTATCTCGTCTTAGTTTGTTAAACGCACGTTTAAGATGTAAATCACCTGGCGGCGTTGATAGGACGAGTGAAGTAACGCTTGTGGTCGACTTCACAGGGGCAAGAGTGTCGGGATAATGACAACCCATTGTCCGCGGATAGACAAAGAAACCTCTAATTGCAGGGTGATGCTCAGAGCCCCGGGTGTTTTAGTTGTGGCCTGTTTGATGTAGATGTCAGCACTACTGCGAGTAATGGCTGGTTGAATAGAACCAACTTTATGTGAATTTAATATGAGTTTCATGATTTATTTTCAATATGCTAAATACACCAAGGCTACCCACGCCTGGGACCTACTGACTCTACGTTAGTCGAGGAACGTAACGCTGAATGCTTGCATAGATTATCCCTGGTTCGAGTCTTGAGACTTTGAAATAAGAAGGTTTGATACAAGGAACCATATAACATTAAAATTGGAAGATACCTGGTGCTAGTTTGTAGGTCATGTGTTGAGTTTGTCCTAGGTAGAGCTAGTTTGTAGGTCATGTGTTGAGAGTTCTGTCCTAGGTAGAGCTAGTTGTCCTAGGTAGAGCTAGTTTGTAGGTCATGTGTTGAGTTTGTCCTAGGTAGAGCTAGTTTGTAGGTCATGTGTTGAGTCTGTCCTAGGTAGAGCTAGTTTGTAGGTCATGTGTTGAGTTTGTCCTAGGTAGAGCTAGTTTGTAGGTCATGTGTTGAGTCTGTCCTAGGTAGAGCTAGTTTGTAGGTCATGTGTTGAGTTTGTCCTAGGTAGAGCTAGTTTGTAGTCCAAGTACCAATATAGTTCTGTGTTTAGAAAGTGAACGTTGAAACCAGCTCGAATAAAACACTGATTGGTATTAAACTGGGGGATTAGTGAGTGCTCCTAGTCAAATGGGTATGTCAATATTTAATGGGGCTCTCCGCTCTGGTCTGCTGCACAGCGGGTTATAACCCAGAGCCAAACCCCGCGGGTTAGAGGGTTAGCAGTTTGCCACAGCTCGTGTCCATGTGTGGATACGTGTGATCACCTCGAGATGTTAAAATGTTTTTATAATTTTATTGAACAAAATAGTTCCCATGACTTTGTGATATTTCGGTGTGTGCAACTCGTCAGTGGCGTAGCAGGGAATGTTGCAGAGGGAGACATGATAATCAAACTGATCACTTGCATATAACAAGTACGATATAGTTAGATGTGAGTTAGCTGGTTGGACTTATATCTGACAACACCAACTAGACTCTTGGTATCACACACAGTCCCTGCTAAGGTACACACTTGGCTCGAAACTTCCACTTGGTTTCGAAACAAATATCAGCTTCAACCTCGCACACTCATACACACAAGCCTGGTAATATCTTAACACCCCCACTACTCCTCCTCTGGCCCCTGATTGGTTAGAAGTCATCAGCTGACCGCTAAAATGTTCCATTCCCCTTCTTAGTAATATTCCTATCATCGCCACTGACTTGCCCCGCGGTGATCATGATCTTGTATTATGGGTTCAGTACATATCGAGTGTAAACTCACGCGTATGGTCGCTGTAACACAGTCACGGCATTGGATCTGGTTGGAATCCCCGCTGGAGACGTCTCGGACGTATTTCAGGACACCAGTGGTCTACATTTGTTACAATCACAAGGGGATGGAACCAGACTGTACAACTGTTGTCAAGCTGTCTGCATTGTATTTTATAACAAGTCAAGGTAAACAAAAGAGAATTGTTCATTCAAATGACTGAGATTACATTCTGCCAGAGCTTGCGAGAGTTTACTGGAGACACTAAACACGGCTCAAGAGGCCGTCATCTGCTCACATTATCAAACAAATGAAGTACTAAGTAGCCGTGTTGACATTGCCGGCACGTCATTGGTTGACACACACACACGTGGTTCTCCTCGTGACCCCGGGTACAGGTGCTGAAGTTTTCTGAGCGAGCCTCCCCTGTATCATTCCATCACTTTCTGCCGTTTCCTCTTTGAGGGAGCGCTATTAGATCCTCAGAGCTTACCTTTTGTTAGAAATAGTCTACTCAACCTTTTGCATGAAACTTGTTCTCTGTCGGAACACCTGGCTCTAACCAGGATCGAACCAAGCTCCCTGTTTAGGAACACCTGGCTCTAACCAGGATCGAACTCAAAAATGTGTCGTTACAATATGTTCCAGGAAATGGAAACTTCCTTGAGTCATTTTTTGAACATAATGTAGTAGTTTTTTTGACCTTATATATATTTTATAGATTATAGCTACATATATTTTTATTCAAGAAGGAACCAATTTCAAATATATATAGCTAGTTTCGGCCAAGCTAACCCAAACATGTATTTAATTCGATTTACTTGTTTTAACTAAATAATGTTCACAAATCAACATATTTACCAAATCTGTCTTCAGGAAAACATTAAATAGCCTTTTACCTCTGATTTAGTTCAACATGAGCATTCCTGTTCGACAAAATATGAACCTGTTAAACGTTAAACGATCGCAGGTATAATATTGTGTGCCTTGATTATGTTGGCCACATTGCACGTTGAAAGAGAAGGGCTATTTCAGCAGGTTAAAACGAACCGCACCACAAACCAAATGAAGCACAAAAATAGAGCTAAGCTTCTTCAAGCAAACCCGGCAGCTGTACCTAATACATACATGTCGGCTACATGTCTCCTTCACATGAGCGCCAGTCTACTGGGAGCGGGTCTGTCTACATACATGTCGGCTACATGTCTCCTTCACATGAGCGCCAGTCTACTGGGAGCGGGTCTGTCTACATACATGTCGGCTACATGTCGTTACTTCACCACAGCCCATGTTTACATTGGATTAACGCCTCCATCAATTGGCAGATATTTCTACAAATAGTTGAACAATGTTGTCATTGTATTTGGTTGAGTTCTGACAAAGCACTGCTGGACATATTAACCAACAGGGCTGTCACTTGTTTGGAACAGTTTTAGTTTGTACACCCCCTCCCTGGTGAACTATATAACACCAGCACCAGGGGCTGCAGCGGCAGTTCACACTCAATAACAAATAATCAAAAAGAGGAGTCTCCAACAAACAGAGCTGGCTTTTCAAACATGTCCATCATCATACAAACGAAAAGTCCTTTAGGTAAATTGAAACCAACCATTCATTTGGAGGGCTAATTAGCAGGCCTAATGATAAGTGTTATCAAAGTTTAACCACAGTTATTATGGGCTGGCGATATTTAGATGAGTGGATTGTTTTATTGAACCTTCTACAGAACACAGCGCGGGGTTCCCTCAGGTCAACATTTGACCAACTATCATTTCTGGAAAAGGCGAGAGATCACAAGTTAATATTACATACATTTTAGATATTATTTTTATATTAATAGAAGGTATAGGATAGACAAATACTCCAGGTTCTACTCCCGAACGATCATTTACTAACATAATTATATGTGATATATAAATAAGTGCTAATTCTAGTGTTTGTTGCACTGAACCACGTTAGTTAAAAGATTCCAACTCAGCTATCAAATAGATAGCGTGTTTGAACAGTTTTTCTGGACTAATCACGTTCTTGGCACGTTGAACCTCCTGAATATTGTGTTGTAGCTCCATATTATGCCTATGCCTTACATTTTCTTGTCAAGATATCCAGGTTCATGCATCTATTAGAGCTAATTTTTAACTTTTCTTGTTAATATGCGGTGTCAGGAATTGATCTAATAATAAAAAATGTCAGCTTGTTTTCACTTCCTGAGCATCGCTTGTTTTAAAAGGTCACGTTTTCATTCCATGCCCCCCCCCCTTTTAACAGAGGGCGAGGGGGCACGGGGGTTGATGACGTTACAAGTCTACTTGTGTATTCTGTGAGCCTACCCTTGCCACTAAGGGTAGGTTTGTCTTCCAGCCAACCCTTATTGGTAGAGCCGACATTACATTCCAGGCAGGAGACTCCATGATTCCAGGAGTTTAAAAACCTTCAAGGGTTGTGAAGCTTCCATTGTGACTAACAGCTAGTCTTAGAGACTAGAGACTAGAGACTATACTGTGACTAACAGCTAGGTATGGTGAGTAGCAGGATATTGCTACAGCTAGTCTTAGAGACTATACTGTGACTAACAGCTAGTCTTAGAGACTATACTGTGACTAACAGCTAATCTTAGAGACAGCGTGATCAAGTAAGGGTATATTTTACACGTGAATAGCCCAAAACATGGTCATCACAAAGTCCTGTTTATACTAGAAGACAATCCTGTTCTCTGATTGGACGAGAGGAGGGAACACGTACATTTACAATAAGACAATCTCGCTAAAGTTTTAACGGCGCTACGTAGCCTCGCGGTTTTCTTCGTTCCTCCGTTAATCTCCCTTAACGGCGGGAAACTCTCCATAAAGAAGATCTTACGACCCGGAAAAGCAAGAAGCAGGGGAACCCCCGCCATAAATGGGCCCTGAAATTAAAATACTGGTAAATATGCACACACATTTATAACAGGATCCGTGGGTGTTAAAGAAAACACTTCCTTTGGAAATGGTTTCAATTATCTTAGAAAATACTTTTTCGTTAAATTTGTTTTCAAGCATTGTTGTAACCCTGATGCACTGGCCGAGGGTTGGAATAGCCTTTGTGATTCCAATATTCCAGTAACCTTGGTTAATTCCAACATTCCATCTTACTGTGCAGGTCCAGTAACCTTGGTTAATTCCAACATTCCATCTTACTCTCTAAGTCCTGGTTAGCTATGAGGCGCAGCTGTACTAAGTGATTATAGAAAAATAAACTACTAAGAAATACCTTTCAAAGCATCGTTGCTCATTTTTATCAAGTTTTACACAGTTATTATACTTATTTAAGTTTTATTTACTCAACAGTGTATTCAATATATTAATATTCAGCCCTCTCGATCATAACCTGGTGGCAAACTTTGTAGCCCGCTTTGCTGATATTAAAAAACTAAACCTCTTAAATGTTCCCTGCATCTTACATTTCGTGGATGTTCCTATCTTCTCTGGATGTTGACTATCTTCTCTGGATGTTGACTATCTTCTCTGGATGTTCCTATCTTCTCTGGATGTTCCCTAACGTTTGTGGATGTTCACTATCTTCTCTAGATGTTTCCCAACTTTTGTGGATGTTCACTATCTTCTCCGGATGTTGCTGCTAACATCCAGTTCAACTCTAATGAGGTCCACGTGCAGTCGAGGGAGCACCTTCATTAACAATCGTGGACAAGTAACAACAAATCAATCAATAAATGCTGAACCTAGAACGTGTGTTCCTTTCAACCCCAACGAGACTCAGGGACAAACTTTGTTCCGTTCCCCCCCCCCTCCCCCTTTCCAACATTCCATTCCTTTTTTTGTTTCGTCGCGCGGTCGGTTCAAATAAATCAGGGGGTGGGGGTTTAATACAGGTCTCATTACCAGAACCTTCCCGGCGATCGCCCCCCACCCCGCCCCTCTCTCTCTCTCTCATGCAACACTGCTCCACATAACGACGTGTTTTAATTGGGTCTTAACGACCCCTACCCATTTCTATTCTCTATGGAAATTGGAGAGGTCAACCTCTCTTTTCACGAAAATTGCTTTCAATTTATTCTGGGGCTTTCATGAGCTTTCTCCGAAATAAGGAGGAGATATTTCCTAGCACGTGGATAGTAGAACTGGCTCCTCGTTATACATAAGTATTAGAACTCGACATAGTGGCGCTTTATTCTTATAATAATAATAATAATAATAATAATAATAATAATAATAATAATAAATATTATTATTTCAATCTTATTTTTGTATTCTCAAACCTTTAATTGTAAATATATTTATTTGCCTAAAAATTATTTTAATATTATTAATAAACCTATTGAGTATTGTAACAGTGTAAATTTTAGTAAATATTTCCAGGGTAGATTATACTATAATAATTATACATTATAGAGCTGGAATATTACATTACTTTGTGAAGAGGTAATATTCTCAAAATATGCTACTATCCTAAACTCGAGTGAAAGAATAGGCAACAAAAGTTGAAGGAGAAATGTTTTTAGGTTAAGCTCTAAGTACTTTTATTCTCACAAGAGTATTTGTTTATGAGAGACAAACAACAGTTCTCCCTAGTGGTCGTATTCGAAATCTCTCGAATGTTTCACCTTTTAATTCCCATAAAACTAATTTCCGAACTTGTCGAGATGTAATTTCGGAGCTAAGAGATATTTCAGTCATAATACAACAAACATGTTAGAAGAAACAAGTTGTTACTGTCACTACTACAACAAACATGTTAGAAGAAACAAGTTGTTACTGTCACTACTACAACAAACCTGTTGTTAAAGGAAACAAGTTGTTACTATCACTACAACAAACATGTTGTTAGAGGAGACAAGTTGTTACTGTCACTACTACAACAAACATGTTGTTAGAAGAGACAAGTTGTTACTATCACTACAACAAACATGTTGTTAGAGGAGACAAGTTGTTACTGTCACTACTACAAACATGTTGTTAGAAGAGACAAGTTGTTACTGTCACTACTACAACAAACATGTTGTTAGAAGAGTCAAGTTGTTACTGTCACTACTACAACAAACATGTTGTTAGAAGAGACAAGTCGTTACTGTCACTACAACAAACAAGTTGTTAGAGGAGACAAGTTGTTACTGTCACTACTACAAACATGTTGTTAAAGGAAACAAGTTGTTACTATCACTGCAACAAACATGTTGTTAGAGGAAACAAGTTGTTACTGTCACTACAACAAACATGTTGTTAGAGGAGAAATCCTCCAGGCTACCAACAAAATGTTTCTTGACAAGCTGTGTGCTGCTACCCCCTGATATCCTCTCGTCACAGCTAGAGACATGGCGGGTTCCTTGTTGGCTAAGAAGCGGACCACAATTAATGTGAAAGATCTAGGAAGAACCTACCCCCTCCCCTTCCCGGTCAAACTGCTCCAGTTGCTCGATTCACCTCTTGACCCCACCGAGGAGGGACACGTGCTCTCATCTCTCCTGGGTTGGCTATGAAAACAAAGAGATCTGATTTAACTTATTCCTCCGATAGTTTACCTATAACCTCTTTACGATGTTTTAAAGCTCTTCAGACGGTGTCGCGTTTGCCCTGGCTTGAGGTACAATCAGTTCCGAGACAATCAGTTCCGAGACAATCAGTTCCGAGACAGCCGGTTACGAGAAACAACTCCGTACTTAATCTATCCTCACTAACTTTCTTCACACCTCTTTATCCTTACATACTCCCTTCGCTTCAACAATATCTATACACCAAGTCATGCATTCTCCTTTATTCTTAAACTCTTATTGTGTCTCTTTTTCACCCATTCATTGAGAATATTTAACCCGTCTCACATGGCCTACATATTCCTTTTGCTCCACACACTCTACCTTCATATATATTTGCCTCGTCACTTGATCCACATTCATCCTCTCCATATGCCCAAATCAACGTAAGACTCTTCTTTCAGATTGACGTGTTGTATTCCCTTTTGACCCACAATCCTTCACTACTGACTGTCCATACAAGTTGTTCCACACACATTTCTTAGATATTATCTCATTCCGACCGCATCCACCTTGCTCTTGTGTTTCTCCTGACAAACCCACGCTTCAAATCCATGGCATTAACATACTTTTATATACTGCAATCTTTGCACTGGTCCACATGCACACAACTACTCTCCGAAATGTGTTAACCTGTCTGTCAATTCCCTCATCCATCCTTCCATTTTTACAGAACACTCTGCCCAGATGCACAAAATAATTCACTTGTTCTAATACTTCTCCATTTATATCAAGATGACAGTAATTTCCTGATCCGTTCTTATCAAAAACTATAACCTTAGTTTTGGCGTCATTTATACGAAGATTCATCCACCCTAACGCCCGCTTTACATCCATCAAACACCACCGTAATTACATTTACTAACCTAACCATGCAGCCAAACCATACTCTCTTAGAACATTCCATAACCTGCTTCTATTCACACGATCTTACGCTTTCTCCAGATAAACGAATGCCCAATAAACTTTCTTCCTAACTGACACACACATTTATCAATAAGTTGTTGCAATGCAACCTCTACCTGGTATGAAACCACATTGCACACCCCAAATCTTGTCCACAGTTTGTTCACGCAGACTCTCCCAAAAACTTTGCATAGCATATTCAACAAACTAATTATCCTATAATTCTTACATTCACTCTTACCTTATTTGCCTTTGTACAAAGGAACAGTGACAGCATTATTTGAGTCATTATGAACACCAGAAATCCCAGCACACATATTGAACAAATCATACAATCTGACAAGTAGTACCATGCCCACCCACTAAAGCAGTTCATTTGTGATTACATCCACGCCCACAGCTTTGACATTCTTTAAGCCTTTCGTAGCTTTTAACACCTCAGTTTAATACATTATTTTATTCATCATCACATTTTCCATATTTTCTGCAACTTTCTCTACGTTTTCGTAACACAATTGCCCAAAATGCTCCATTATACAGTTTTCATCCCAGGTGATCTCACCACATTCATCCTTTCACTGCTCTGCACTCTGTAAACTGTTGTCCTCACCTTTCAACCACATCCTCATGTGCTTCTGAGTCTACATGATTTCCCTTCTTCTATAATTTACCAAAACATTAATTTACCCTGCCTAAAAATTAAGAAATTGTGTCTCAGCCACTAAATGTGTGTAGAAACAAAACATTTTCGTCCTAAACCTCTTTGGGAAAGTTGGAGCTGCTGGCAGAACAGTCTCTTTTGCCCGTTTTTCCTTTTCTTGGGTCCATGACTGAGATTGTGCCAGTGTTCTCAGTAGAAATCCACAGCCTACAACGTGAATTCCATTTCACAAATTTACTTCATCAGATACATGAAAGAACAATCCATAAATAAGATTTTATTTCTCTTTTTCCCTTTCCAAATTTCTCAAAGAGTGAGACTGGATTTTTCGGATTTCTTGGCCAGGGAAATTAGCTGAAAGAGCATAGCAGGTGTAATTGGTTTGGCCTCATCTTATAATTTTATTTTTGAGAGGACATCACCCTCTTTTAGCGCTGAAACTTCACACTATTCAAGCTGTTGCCAATTATGGCCATCCTTGAAGAAATGTCAGTCTCATGTGCTTTGTAGCGATCAGTGTGTTTTATCTAACTATGCTCTGATACTTATCGATATAATATTGTGTCCAACTTGAAAGGGATAGAGAGATAGAATCCAATAGAAATATTTCTGAGCATGTTTGTGATCTTTTGATCCCCTGGCATGCACATGTTAATCTGTAGTAGCAGAGGAAATTTGCCAATTCTATTCAATATTTTTTGATACATCTAAGAAAATAGGCATTGCAAGAATCCATTTTGTCGTAGTGTGTGAGTTAAGTGACCAATGTTAATCGATCTCATAATAGTTTGTCCAATCATCAAACCTGTAGTGCGGTTGAATGAAGATACAAAAATTATCCTGTCTTATAGCCTCAGAACTTGTTATCGTGCGAAAAGATGTTTAGGAATATTTCTATAGAAAATATAACTATGTTGAACATTATCTATATATTTTTACTGCAAAACCAAATGAAAAGGAGATATTGAAGGGACATCTGTTTTGACGTGTCTTTTCAAAGCAGTGGCGAACGCAGATCTTGCACGAAGGATAAATATTAGTAATATAATTATACCCCCTAAATAAAGCCATAATATAATCTTATAGACTTTTGTAATTTATTATCCATTTTAAATATATGAGGCCTTTTTTTTAATAGAACTAAGCCTCGAACTGGGATCTCCGTATAGTCTTGCCATGGCGAGACGGCAATTATCAACTAGTTAATAGAGTATTCACTTTCTTAAGGCTTATTAGGGTTATAGGACTTCCGGGGCGTACGTAATATATCCGTGTCATTCAAATACCTGGGAAATTCGTCCTTTCCTCAAGCCGGCCGGATGGTCTACAGTCTTATCTTTTGAATAATTTAAAATTTTGACCCCAATATTGTTTTATACCCAGTTCACAATCCAATCACGTCACGTTCAGCGCTGGAAGTGCACCTAGCGGGACAAATGTTAATGATATCCACTATGATAAACTAAAGGCTTTTGATGCAAAGTTCAGGAATTTTTATAACGTATACAAAACTTTTGTTGAACAAGATTTGGCAAATCTAATTTTGACAATATCACGGTTCAAAGAGAACAACATGTTTTGTAGATAATTTGTTAGAAAGGTACTGTCTCCTTTTACGGTTACGACCCAAGTGCTAGCCGCTACCAGAGACGATGAAGAGAGGAGGAACGTTTCTGTTGACAGTTGAAGGACGATTCCTCGTCAAGTGTTGAATTTTCCAGTCTGGTTTCTCAGACAATATTAGTTAGAAATATTAAAATAAATATGCAAATTATATCTGGAGAGAGATAAGAAGAACAAAACTTAAATGGAGGTAAAATTCTAGTTCCTAATCCCGTCCGTCATCAACTTGGAGCGCTCATTTCGACACCAGGGAAAGGGAAATAAAAACTTTCTCAGAATGTGTGAGCACTGAGTGTAATACACAACTAACTACCTTACCTCAGAGGCAAGGGAAGAGGGTAATATATTTTCAAGGTAATTCTCATTTGATAAAGAGGAGGGGGAAGGTAAAACACAAACTTTTAAAAAAAAAAAAGAAGAAGTAAAGGCAAAAGTCAAAAAGTAAAAATTTCATTAAATTGTAAGGTGTGTAGGGCTGAGTGACGACCGCCCTCCCCCCTCTAACTTCCTGTGGGACCACACCACAGGATATGACGCTCCCCTGCATCGCGACGCCAGCGCCGAGTGTTGACGTATGGAAATTATTCCATTAAATTCCCTCTTCCCGCCTCTCACGCGATTTCTCCGGAAAACTTTTCCCTGGCGAGGAAGAAGGAACTTTAAAAAAAGATCTCAACATTTAATTTTATTTTCTCCTTTTCTCCTGGTTTTATTTTTCAAAACTACATCGGATTGCTTTGTGATGGATTTTTTTTAAAGACTGGGTAACTTGCTATTGAAGAGCTATAGAATTCAGAGAACGTGGTTTATTCGGAGACATCTTATTCTTCTGAAAACAAAGAACTGAACAATTTCATACAAAATAGTAAAATGATTACAATTCTCTCTACAAAAACAAAACATATTTATATTGAACGAGATGTTTTGATTTAATTTTAACATTAAGTAAGATAATGTTTTATTTTCAAATTGAGTAGTGCAATAAGGATTAAGCTAAATACTATAGCTTCAAATGTACTAAGAGTTGGTCTACATCTTTATACACAGTTTCCCTGGTTCATAGTTGAGAATGTTGCTACGCACTTAATTTAGTACATTTTAAACTCTTAAAATATGTAATGAATCACCCATAACATCACCTGTAAAATACCTGTTGTAAGATGATATTTACCTGTTTTATACACAGTACACCATTCAGTAGCAACTATTGTGTCAATACCATCATTGTGAATACCACATCAGTAGATCCTACCACAGTATACCACCAATTAGCAACTATTGTGTCAATACCATCATTGTGAATACCACATCAGTAGAGAGTAATCTAGCTATATAATACATGTTTTGGATCTAGCACTGTCTATTGGGAATAGAGTTCTGCACCTGTGTGTACACCCTTGTCTATTCTGAGATTTATGTAAGTTGGACGAAGTAGATAAGTTCGTCGGTGGGTGGTTGGCAGCACTGTCATAGCTAAGACGAGCTAGAATATCACCAAGAATCAGAAAATATCCCTATCACAGATTGGTGCGATACTATGGTGAAGTATCATACATTATGTGCTATGAATGGCCTGATTGAAGTATACTTTCTAAATACAGAACATACCAGAGGAAAAGTAGTTTCAATCTTCGTGTGACCTTTACATGATTAGTATCGCTATGTGACAGTAGTATAGGCCTATTGATGAAACGTGTTCATGACAGTTATGTGACAGTAGTGTATTGGTGAGACTTGTTCATGACAGTTATGTGACAGTAGTGTATTGGTGAGACTTGTTCATGACAGTTATGTGACAGTAGTGTAAATTGCGCTGGATTCTCATCCAAAAAGGTGTGTGTTCTATCGAAATTACCGTAGATGAATTTGTAATTTTTGGATTTTCCTCCCATGTTCCGGATGAGAGTGTACGTGTTTTTAAGACACACCTACCTCCAGTAATAATGCTAGTGACACCCTCCAGTCATAGTTGAAACTACCTGCAGTCCTACCATAACACTTCACTAAGAGAAAACAAACGTGCTACTGTGTCCAACTAAACCAGATACAGTTACTTGACGAAACACTTGTGTCTGTGCGATTCTATTTAATGCATAGATACATTATACAAGTCTGTAAAGGATGGTAAAATGTACAAACCATGTTTCTTACAGCTTATTTGAGTACATCAGAATGAACTCAAGTCTATTCCTACTTAAGGTGTAAGGTTCTGTAGTGAGAGGTTCCACTTTAATCCGGTAGATCGTGCCATTAGCCCTCGCATAGTTGCCGGAACGAACCAGAGAGGTCTCTGTACCACACTTACAACTAATTGATTGACCCCGGTAGCACGACAGCGGTTTACTCTCTAATTAAATCCAGAGAACAAAAGAACACGAACTCCGACAATGTCTTTATTTGCTCCAGAGGGCAAGCGACAATTATTACAGTAGAGCTGACATGCGCTAGCCTTTGAATTGCTTCCAGATTGTTCAAGTAGTTTCGGCCTGAACGAGCTAATGTTTTAATTGGCACGTTCAAATAAAGGACGTGACACGTGTTCAAGTGTATAAAAAGCTAGTGTTTTGTTGGTTTGAAGTATACTTGTGAGAGATTCTCTCTGTGTTCAATCTCGCCCCTCGTGGGATTGTTGTCATATTTGTGTTTATGTTCTCTCACAAATCAGAGCTCTCTCTATATGGTCGTAGATACTGAATGTACGGTACATATGTAAATGTGTCTTTATAATAACATATCACTGTCTTGATCTCCAACAACCTGTCATTTATAATTCAAGGTAGTGTTTTGAAACAAAATGACGTTCAAACTGATTTAGAAAGAGCTTGTGGGTATGGAGATAACATAAATGATAATATTGATTTGTTCGCTCGGCTTATACACGTATGAATTAATTACACTAATGCGCTAGGGAGGAGGAAGGCTACATTTGATAGGAAGTGTACCCACCTTTGCGTGGAAAGATATTTAGGAAAGATCACCATAAGTACAATCACCCAGTATTTTAAACCTATGAGCTTCCTGCCTCCGTAAGTCCCGTCTATTGCGATAGTAACGCCTTGAACTGTTGGAACACTGAAGCGACTCATTTTAAACATAATCTGATGTACAAGGGGTTGAAGGGGAGAGGATCAGACCACAACCCTGCTTCCCCCCTCTTGGGTGCGTGCTCGACCCACATGGAAATAAGACTGAAATTAAAGCTCCGGTCAGCATTTCTAGCTATTGATGGTGAGACTAACGTAACATTACACTCAGTTAATGTTGTAGCTAGTAAGCATCCTCACCAGTCTATGGAACTAGAAGTACACTCTGTTAATGTTGTAGCTAGTCACCATCCTCACCAGTCCATGGAACAAGAAGTACACTCTGTTAATGTTGTAGCTAGTCACCATCCTCACCAGTCCATGGAACAAAAAGTACACTCTGTTAATGTTGTAGCTAGTCACCATCCTCACCAGTCCATGGAACAAGAAGTACACTCAGTTGGAGTCCCTCAATATATTATACCTACACCTCTCCTTGTTCCTTTAAACCGACCTGTTTTTAACCGACAGTATATTCTAGTGAATGTATTTATTTAATTAACCCTCTTACTGCATCCAGAATGAACCATTCCCTCTTCCTCCTCTCTCTCGCACTCGTGCTGTTTGACAACGACTTTAGTTGCGCCTTTTTACTCATTTTTCACTCCAACAACATTAATCAGTATTCAGTTTTAATCTTTAAAATCCATAAGGAAATAAAAAAAATGTTGCCGGAAAATATTCGTTTCTGTCGAAAATAATCATTTCTTTGATCTTCCTCTTATTAAAATTCCAGCCCCGATATTCGCGGCGAATAGCAAAAATTAGATTACAGAAAATACTACAGTTTGGGTCGGTAGAGGTCCCAGTTTTCTGTGGAAGAGAGACAACATGTAAATAAGTTTCTCCGGGGGGGAGATGAAAATGAGGAGGGAATAAAGTTCTTGTATTGGTATTCGATACTGGTTTGAAGTGGGTGCATTAACTCGAATATCTCTTTTTATGAACTGCCTTTTGGGAGATAAAGGGCTCAGAGAGGCCATATTCGAGTTGGCGCCATTTCTCCTCAAAGAGGAGCGAGCATTGTCACCTCAAGAATAGAAATAGTTTAAACTCCTCAGCACCGACAACAGGGACTAGGTATAGTTAGTACAGTTAGTGTTTGCTACTAGCTCACCAGCATCAACAACAGGGACTAGGTATAGTTAGTACAGTTAGTACAGTTAGTGTTTGCTACTAGCTCACCAGCACCAACAACAGGGACTAGGTATAGTTAGTACAGTTAGTACAGTTAGTGTTTGCTACTAGCTCACCAGCATCAACAACAGGGACTAGGTATAGTTAGTACAGTTAGTACAGTTAGTGTTTGCTACTAGCTCACCAGCACCAACAACAGGGACTAGGTATAGTTAGTACAGTTAGTACAGTTAGTGTTTGCTACTAGCTCACCAGCATCAACAACAGGGACTAGGTATAGTTAGTACAGTTAGTACAGTTAGTGTTTGCTACTAGCTCACCAGCACCAACAACAGGGACTAGGTATAGTTAGTACAGTTAGTACAGTTAGTGTTTGCTACTAGCTCACCAGCATCAACAACAGGGACTAGGTATAGTTAGTACAGTTAGTACAGTTAGTGTTTGCTACTAGCTCACCAGCACCAACAACAGGGACTAGGTATAGTTAGTACAGTTAGTACAGTTAGTGTTTGCTACTAGCTCACCAGCACCAACAACAGGGACTAGGTATAGTTAGTACAGTTAGTACAGTTAGTGTTTGCTACTAGCTCACCAGCATCAACAACAGGGACTAGGTATAGTTAGTACAGTTAGTACAGTTAGTGTTTGCTACTAGCTCACCAGCATCAACAACAGGGACTAGGTATAGTTAGTACAGTTAGTGTTTGCTACTAGCTCACCAGCACCAACAACAGGGACTAGGTACGGTTAGTACAGTTAGTGTTTGCTACTAGCTCACCAGTACCAACAACAGGGACTAGGTACGGTTAGTACAGTTAGTACAGTTGGTGCTTGTTTTCTTGAATTGCTATTCTCACGTATTATAACTGTTTCCTTTAGCAGCGTGTCTTACTTCCTGTCTGGGCGACATGCCGATGTAATAGTCACGATAATGTGCTTGGAATTAGGGAGGTTCAATCCAGAGGAAGTGTACACACATTTGCGTGGAAGGAGTTTGGCAAACCATTTATGAAAAACCACCCTTAGCACACCCTACAGGGATTAGAAACTCGATATCCCCGTCAAAGGCAGTCTATTTACCAGATCGTGGCCACAGAAGTGGGTAGTATGACATTTAAATAGAGTACATATATATTAAGTAAACATCACATTTTTAAATATCACGTTACCTGTTTAGTGTTATTATTATTATTATTATTATTATTATTATTATTTGCACCGCGTCTTACTACCCGTTCGGGTTATACGCGCTTACGCTAATGTGTAATGTTAGGGTGTTTGTGAGATGAACTGGAGGACCTACAGTTTAACGTGGAATCCGAACCACGGTGGAGACCTGGCATTCCCCACATTCACAAGATGTCTTGTCAGAGGTGAAGGAAGGGTTTGGTAATCAGATAAATCTGTGCCTGGACAGGGGATTGAACCCCGGACCCCAGCACAGAAGTCCGACACCTTACCCCTAGACCACCAGGTCACCTGACTGTTGCAGTGGTAATCACCATATTATTGTTTACAGTGCTACCAACCACGGCGGGAGGAGGTCAACTCCAAAATACTAGCAGCTCACAATGAATATCACTATAAACCTAATGTTGAATAATATTTGACAAACTGTATGTCAGGTTAAACAATTTAAATATTTCCCTCCCTGATTTCAAATGACTGATTGTTTTATCTTATTTTGTGTGTCCACGGGAATGTCGTGGCCCAGAATATAACTCTCTCTTTCATGTCGGCGAGGAATGGCGCTACATTCATCTTCTGCAAGCGGTGTCACAAAGATAAAACGCGGGGGAGGATACAAATCTGTTTTTATTCTTTTCGGAATATTCCCGGGGAAATATAAAAGCCACATCTTTGTGCAGTCAGTGTTCGAGGTGTGTGTTTATGGCGCGAACAATTTCCGCGTCCCTTGCTCCTAACAATGGCCCGGCCGCCATCTTCTGTCGACTGTGAGAAACAAATGACGTGCTATTATACCTCAGTGTCGCCAACTTGACAGACATTACAGCGAGAAAACCCGGTTATATTCGAGAAAGTGTTTCGTTAGAAAATGTTTTCCCTTAGTAGTAAGCACGAAGATTTTAATTGCCAAAAAGGTACAAATGGTGGTATTTAAACTCTACTTGCCGCATTTAGGAACTATTGAGTAGTATTTTGTATCAAAACATAAGTTATGGTAAAATATAACTCCTGATAAAGTTAAATGTGCAGTGGCTTAACTAACGTTGTCCAGATAAAAGCATATCTACAGATTTAACAGTACTGGTTTGAGTTCCAAGTGCGGGCAAAACCTATTGTTGTGAAGCTATGTTATTTGTTTGATTATAGTAAATACAATTCTGGAGTTTTGTGGCGTGTATTTAGGATGAGTTGGTAGAGTATTTGTTTAAAACAAGTGATGTTGTATGCGGAGAGCAAATAAAGAGGAAACCTCCCAGAATTTGATTAAAGAGCGCTCATATTAGCACAATTTAGTTAAAAAATAAAACTCAGCGCGCTTGACCGGGATTTAAACGCAGACCCCAGCCCACCGAGTCAGTACATCTAAAGCCAAATTACCCATTCAACTACTAAACAAAGCTGTTGTGAAATACTCTACAGCAGGGCTTTTAGTGTTCCATACTCGCTTTAGGAGAATGCTGATGCATTACACTGAAATTATCCTAAGCTTCTTGATTATTCGTATTAAATATTGTAAGAAAAATGTATTTATACAAAGACTGCTACGTCTGATGAAAATGTTACTATAGGAGTATTCCATGTTTCGTTGAACAGACTAGCAGTGAGATAGCAACCAGCCGTGTACGTTGGGAGCACTCCACAGAACTAGACAATAAATAGACTAGTAGTGAGATATCAACCAGCTGTGTACGTTGAGAGCACTCCACAGAACTAGACAATAAACGGACTAGCAGTGAGATAGCAACCAGCTGTGTACGTTGAGAGCACTCCACAGAACTAGAGTCATGTGTACAATAACACATCTAGGTACATTCCACCAGACACTGGCCCAGTTTGTATCCACTCATTCATTATTCACCGACAAGATTATTGTTTGTAAGTTGCGCGTGTTTGGAGACTTTCAGTTTCAGTCACGTTCGAATGTGGGTACATATAGCACCTTATAGAAACTCCTCAGAACTAATACATTCCGTGCTTTATAAAGGTAATTAACATTAGTATATGTAACGACGAGTGCTACAGACCTAAAGCTGTTAAACTGAGGTCTAATTACCATAGAAAACACAGCTAGAACAGTTACTAAATCTACTTTCATAGGAAGAACCTCATCTGACAGCTAGAACAGTTACTAGATCTACTTTCATAGGAAGAACCTCATCTTACAACTAGAACAGTTACTAGATCTACTTTCATAGGAAGAACCTCATCTGACAGCTAGAACAGTTACTAGATCTACTTTCATAGGAAGAACCTTATCTGAGAGCTAGAACAGTTACTAGATCTACTTTCATAGGAAGAACCTTATCCGACAGCTAGAACAGTTACTAGATCTACTTTCATAGGAAGAACCTTACCTGACAACTAGAACAGTTACTAGATCTACTTTCATAGGAAGAACATTATCTGGCAGCTAGAAAATTCGCTATTCTTCTCTCACATATTCATACGTCAAGCTATATGAACTGCATTTTTCACTTTTGATATATATAATCAATACATATAAAATATTACTAATATCAGTATATTAAAATACTAAAGGTTGGGTGCGAAATAATGTTTATATTTTCTAAGCGTGAAACCTACTTCTAGCCTTGGAAACAATTACAATCCTTTCTATAACATTCGATATACAACTGACCTCTATAACGTGAGCAGAGTTAAATCAGGTAAGTACCAAACATACGTTGTATTATAATATATTATTCTCCGACATTATCTTGTTTAAATAAATATTCCTGTCAAGTTGTGACAACTCTGACAATCTCTTGTAGGAAACAATACAACGTACAACATACAACATACAACATACAACATACAACATACAATACTTCCAGTTGTATCCTCCTCACTCCAAGTCTAAAACACGAGCATACAATATCTACTCTGTGATCTTCTGTCACAAACTAAGTATTGTATTTTTTACACACAAGTCTTGCATTGTTTCTTAGGTATTTACTTTATCATTTAAAATGGCTGACACAATCAATGTACAAGACGATAAAAGAGCGTAGCATTTAATGAAAAAACATATCTTCGTATCAGCTTCGCAACCCCTAGTTTCTGTGAAAGGCCCTTTCTGTGAGAATTGGACTGTAGATGTTGTTCTTGTTTACTGAAGCACGCAGTCTCTCGGCCAATGGAAGTCTCAGAGCTTTATTTCCTCTCTCTCTCTCTCTCTCTCTCTCTCTCTTAACCTGATCCTGTGAAAATAGCCCATCACCAAAACACTCATTATCAGTCCCCAATATCTCGGTTCTCTGTGGAACCTGTTCCCTTCAAGCACCACTGGTTCTCGCAACACACAAAGCAGTTCCGACCCCCGTCAATATCCGGTGGTGAGGCCAGAGGGGTGAGTTCAGCTTGTAATGGAATCAAAGGTGAGGGTTGGGCTCTCTTCTCTGTGACATGTGGTCAGGATGACTATCGTGTTGGGCTCACTCGAGGCTGAGAGAGGACAATTACTGGGGAAGATAAGACTCGTCACTCGGGTTCCATTTAACTAAACAAGGGATGAGAGCGGTACACTTTTATAATAAAATGTATCCAAACTCGTTAGGAGAGGGAGGGTGGTTAATAAACCCAACCCCAGTCTATTCTGCTGAGATTCCAACCCTTTCCTCCTCCCGGCAAACCAAACTAGACTATATTGACGTTCAGTCTGCATGACCACCAATATGGGTGTTCTACATAAGCTAAATTCTACCCCTGCACCTACTAGTGATGTGAAGATGAGATATACTGACACATGTGCTCTTAGAGCGTGCATAGCAAGTCGAAATCAGCTCTCAGCTTTAAATGCAGCTTTTATCCAAACATCATTAAATATTTCAACAAAGTTCTGTTAACTCCTTATCTCCATTAATGTTTGATCAGAAATGATCCACGTGCAATAATGTTGGTGTAAATCTAGGCTACTATTTCTAGCCGACTGTACCACAGAGTTGATGGACATGTTACTCCTGACTGTACCGCATGTGAGGCACGCTCTTAGTACAGCTTTGTTTATTGTTTGAGGCACAGTCTCACCAGTCTCTTACTTGTGTGTCAAGCTAACTGTCACAGTTTGTCTAACTACAGGACTACTTGTGTTAGCTACACAGCTTGTCTAACTACAGGGCTACTTATGATGGCTGCACAGTTTGTCTAACTACAGGACTACTTGTGTTAGCTACACAGCTTGTCTAACTACAAGACTACTTGTGTTGGCTGCACAGCTTGTCTAACTACAGGACTACTTGTGTTAGCTACACAGCTTGTCTAACTACAGGACTACTTGTGTTAGCTACACAGTTTGTCTAACTACAGGACTACTTGAGTTGGCTGCATAGCTCTTCTAATTAAAACCATCATTTAAAGTGACAATTAGAAGCAACCACGTGTTTCTAAATTATACGTGAATTATTGACGTGGACATAATATGTTTCATTACTGGCCGGATGCTGTAATTCTCTTCCTACATAGCTAGTTCTGGAAGTACGCCCTTGCCGCGTCTTTTGATTACGTTTTATAAAAAAAACTTCTTATTGGTCCGGGTTTACCTCTTGGCAAAAAATATCCAAGGAGAGTTAGTTTATATTATTGTGAGTCCTTGATCCTTGGCCGTAAAGCGGTACATTTCTAAAGCTGCCAAGGAGGGAATACATTCATGTTCACAATTTCTATAATATTAGTAAAAACATGTCAAAAAATCTCCGGGATAAATGTATATAGAATTTCAGGAGGAGTTTCCAGAGACGTTGTTACTCCTTAAACATTGTATTTGTGTGTTTTAAACTTAACATGCTATCATAATGGCATCTCATGCAAGATAATTTCCCAACACAAACTTGGACCCTTTTCAAGCGACTATTTTACTGAAAGTTTCAATAAAATACTTACCGTAGCCACCCCATGCAGTGTTTGACGGTCCAAAGCCACAGTGAGTGCTTTCTAAAAACGGGTCTCTTAGCTTGAGCCGGTGTGAGGTGTGTTCTATTCTTGACGGTATCTGGTACGCCAAAATATTCTGTGCCGTTGTTTTCTATCTATACTCACGCAGTCACTCTCCAGGTGTGAGATTCCAACAAACTCCCCTGAGAGCACCCTATTGTCAGAGAGCACCCTATTGTCAGAGAGCACCCTATTGTCAGAGAGCATCCTATTGTCAGAGAGCACCCTAGTGTCAGAGAGCACCCATATTCCAGTTCATAACTCACACCACAGGCGTTTAACTGCTTTACATACAAATATTAGTACATTTACTTTTTAGTTTTTATCGTCATCTTTAAGTGATTGGATGTCATAAAGACTGTTCTTTTTATTATTTAACGGTCGATCGGCGGCCCAGCAGCTAGCGCGTCTGACCTGGCACAAACATGAGATGGTGTTGATATCCCTACAGCTTCCATCTTGTGAACCAGTTCAGTAATATCTCCCCCCCCCCTCTCTGCACCAAGCAACTGTCTGAGGGGAGCAGGGGGAGACAAAAGCCCTGACACATCCTCTCCTCTGGGAGAGCAACATCTTAAGAGGATTCTGCTCTTTTGATGGACTAAAGCCTCTCCTTCCAGCATGAGCTGGGAGTATCCCGGGCTACTGCTGGTTAATACAGCCTCATCTCCTACTTTTACTATATATGGCTGCTGATTGTATCATGGCTCGTAGGGAGAGAGTGGAGCCTGTGTGTTAGGAACAGACTGTCTATCACCCAACTCCTATTGGTCCTGTATGTTAGGAACAGACTGTCTATCATCCAACTCCTGTTGGTCCTGTATGTTAGGAACAGATTGTCTATCACCCCACTCCTGTTGGTCCTGTGTGTTAGGAACAGACTGTCTATAATGCCACTCCTGTTGGTCCTGTGTGTTAGGAACAGACTGTCTATCACCCAACTCCTGTTGGTCCTGTCTGTTAGGAACAGACTGTCTATAATCCAACTCCTGTTGGTCCTGTATGTTAGGAACAGATTGTCTATCACCCCACTCCTGTTGGTCCTGTATGTTAGGAACAGACTGTCTATCACCCAACTCCTGTTGGTCCTGTATGTTAGGAACAGACTGTCTATCACCCAACTCCTGTTGGTCCTGTCTGTTAGGAACAGACTGTCTATCACCCAACTCCTGTTGGTCCTGTCTGTTAGGAACAGACTGTCCATCACCCAACTCCTGTTGGTCCTGTCTGTTAGGAACAGACTGTCTATCACCCAACTCCTGTTGGTCCTGTCTGTTAGGAACAGACTGTCTATCACCCCACTCCTGTTGGTCCTGTGTGTTAGGAACAGACTGTCTATAATGCCACTCCTGTTGGTCCTGTGTGTTAGGAACAGACTGTCTATCACCCAACTCCTGTTGGTCCTGTCTGTTAGGAACAGACTGTCTATAATCCAACTCCTGTTGGTCCTGTATGTTAGGAACAGATTGTCTATCACCCCACTCCTGTTGGTCCTGTATGTTAGGAACAGACTGTATATCACCCAACTCCTGTTGGTCCTGTATGTTAGGAACAGACTGTCTATCACCCAACTCCTGTTGGTCCTGTCTGTTAGGAACAGACTGTCCATCACCCAACTCCTGTTGGTCCTGTCTGTTAGGAACAGACTGTCTATCACCCAACTCCTGTTGGTCCTGTCTGTTAGGAACAGACTGTCTATCACCCCACTCCTGTTGGTCCTGTGTGTTAGGAACAGACTGTCTATAATGCCACTCCTGTTGGTCCTGTGTGTTAGGAACAGACTGTCTATCACCCAACTCCTGTTGGTCCTGTATGTTAGGAACAGACTGTCTCACATTCATCTTGAAGAAGTTTCCACGCCGTCTTGTTCCTCAAGTAGAAGCAAAGCGCGCGGACCAATGGAATGAAAGTATTTCAACTCGAACAATCCTAGTCCATTAAAAAGTAGGGCTTTGTTCAACAACTTTACTTTCCTCTTGCCGACAAAGAGGACGGGATATTAGGAGGCATTTCATTTTATGATTGAAAAACTCTCTTTAAAAACATACTTAACGAAATAATATCGACATTAATGTTTCTGTTGTACTGCTTGGTTAGAACATACTAACAAACAAATAAGTATATACTACTTTATTGGTACAAGCAAGCCTAAGGAAAGGATTTGTTCCAAAGAGTGGATAAGAGGAAAGGTTCTTGATTTAGCGTGGAGAGAGCAGGGGAAAACTGCAGCTATGAATGATATATGAAAAACCTCCACCATTGAAACCGATAAGATTCGAACTCCGACCTCCTCTTCATGGCAAAATAGTATATTCAGGGATTGGTGACTTGGACTGTGTGACCGCCAGCTCGTATTAATCTTTTTCTATTGTTTTAATTGAAAACTGTTATTGTAATCTCAAATATGTGAGCATTCAAAAATGTATTATTTTCTTCAAGTGTTTGTGTGCCACGGATACTAATAGTTATTAGATTATATATCCGGGGGAACTATACTATCGGTAGTCAGTCAGCAAATACTGCCATGTTCCTCCTCCAAGTCACCTCAGATAGTCATCTAATACTGCCATTGTTCCTCCTCCAAGTCACCCCAGATAGTCAGCAAATACTGCCATGTTCCTCCTCCAAGTCACCCCAGATAGTCAGCAAATACTGCCACGTTCCTCCTCCAAGTCACCCCAGATAGTCAGCAAATACTGCCATGTTCCTCCTCCAAGTTCTCCTAGATAGTCAGCTAATACTGCCATGTTCCTCCTCCAAGACGTGTCGTGAAAAGCTCCTCTTGAAATGTTCACGCTACCAAATGTTATCTCATTCAACATTAACATTTATATATTTCCGATGACTCCCTGAGAACAGCTGATGTTTTATCTCACTTTGCTGGCGAGATAGAGAGAGAAGAGAACTTGAGAAATGAAAGGCGAGTTTTGGGAATGTTCCTCAGCGTTCTCAAAAACTGCCGCGAGTGAGTAGAGTGTTGAACAAAATGATGATGATGGTTCTTTGATCCTTGGCCCAGCGACCTCTTGTTTCCGCAACCGCACGGTCCTACGCAGATTATCTCTTTATTGCTCTTTATACTATTTAAGATTTATTTTGTTTTATGAAATAAAAAAATCTCCGGGGTTTAAATTATTGTTCTTTCTTGAGCTTTATCAGAGTTAAGAAGCTGAAGCGTAAAAGGTATTAAAAATATAAAAACACAAAGAACAAAAGATTGTGAAGACGATATGAAAGAACTGTGGAGGACAAAGGCCCCCCCCCCCCCTTACAAAGAGTGAAGGGAGGGAGGGGGGACCGTTGTCATCAAAGTAGAGCAAAGGAAGATAGTCCTGTTTTCTTTCACAATTGCTATTTTACTGCCATGTTTGTAGAGTTCTTATACCAGTGTTTTATCACTATAACTTTTAACCCAAAGGTTAGGGAAGTCAGTTATTGGTATATGAGACTCTGGTTCCATTCCAGTTATGCATACATTAAAGTTTTATTTAGGTACCGTTTCAATCTGGGACAAAGACAAATCAATCATTGGATGCTTATTGTAACGTGTCGTTGACTTACGCTCACTTTGTAAGTTGTCTTCTTGTGTCTATAAACTGCATTCAGACAACATTAATTAATGATCAATCCCGCCCAGTCCCCAACTATTTCCAGATGTTGTCAGCTGTATCGATTGTTTCTCCAGATGTGCTCCCCAGGGTTGACAACCAAACAAATACTCGAATATTGCTCAGTAAGGGAAATTATGTATATCAAACCTCTCATTTCACGCATAAGGTCTGTTTTAATGGAGATATAAAGACTTGAGTGTTCATACAAATTCCATGCAACCTTACCTAAACTGAGTAGGTATATGTTTCCTTCAACTAACATACGCAAATACTTGTGCTAAATATAAATATATATAGTGTGTATCAACATATTTCCTGCATTGAAGCAACTTGTATCAACTATCTGTCCACAGAGCATGCGCAGTAGCCTCAAGAGTAGGACTTACATCAAGTCCTTTCATTCATAAATACACAAACAAGGAACAAAAGGAAAATAAAAAGAAACAAAAGATAAAGAATAGATCAATAAAATACAATAAATAAAAATAGAATTAAAAGTACGATGCTCCTTTGTTGAATTTTCTTTATACATTTTTGTGTTGAAGAAAAGCAAAAGAAAAAGAAGACATCTTCAGGCCTTTCTTGAACCAAAAAGGAATAGACAAAGAAAGAGAATGAAAGAAGATCACTCGGAAGGGAGTAAAGAAGCCAACGAACTGGTGAAGGCGCGCTCCAAGTGGTTGCTCAAGGAACTAGTGGGTTCCACTCCTCCATTCTCTTACGTCCTAACAAACTAGTTCTTTCATTCGGAAACATTCCAGAGAAACGACGGTTAATTCCTCAGGGAGTGAGGGAGACGGGGGTTGAACCAAGTGCTTCCAACAAATGAATAGTAGTCCTAGAGATGTGCTCGATACCAGATACCAGTAGTTGAAACAACTGGTAAACTTTCAAAAACATAAAAATAATTCGTGTTTTATAAATCTCCTCGCGCAGAGGCTGCCGCCATTTATTGTACCCAGAAGATACATCTTCGTTAGGAAAAATGTTGACTTCTAGATAAAATACTTTATATTCTTGTACACTCTGGTCAGATATAATATATACCTCTTTATATTATTGTACACTCTGGTCAGATATAATATATACCTCTTTATATTTTTGTACACTCTGGTCAGATATAATATATACCTCTTTATATTATTGTACACTCTGGTCAGATATAATATATACCTCTTTATATTCTTGTACACTCTGGTCAGATATAATATATACCTCTTTATATTCTTGTACACTCTGGTCAGATATAATATATACCTCTTTATATTCTTGTACACTCTGGTCAGATATAATATATACCTCTTTATATTCTTGTACACTCTGGTCAGATATAATATATACCTCTTTATATTCTTGTACACTCTGGTCAGATATAATATATACCTCTTTATATTCTTGTACACTCTGGTCAGATATAATATATACCTCTTTATATTCTTGTACACTCTGGTCAGATATAATATACACCTCTTTATATTCTTGTACACTCTGGTTAGATATAATATACACCTCTTTATATTTAGCATACAACCATTTAGGTTAAAACACACTTCGTTTGTTTAATGGTCTAAGGCGTCATTCTCACAACAAACTGGACTTCCGATGACAGGGAGATCAGGGTTAGTGTTCTGTTATTTCATGTGCACATGAGCCAAGCGGTACAAGAACACTAGTAAGTGAGATGATATGAATACAGTGTGAGGAACGTCAACCAGAGCTAGTTATAGGGACAGCGCCTGAGAAGGTTCACTGAAGCCAACCACAGAGGAAATACAATATTTACAGTGTTTTAATGCAATCTGAACCAGAAAGGTTTTGTTTGTTCTGTCAAGATAATACTAATAATAATAATAACAAACCAGGATCAATCTTTTTATACGTCTTATGGTCATTTAAGTGCAAAAACTGTTTCAACTCTACAAGTTGCGTGTGTTGATTTGTACACGTTTTATATTTTGTGATCGAATGTTTTGATTTGCACATATGTACAGTACAGTACATGTTAATTAACTTATTTGTGTTTTATATAGCATATATTATAATATATGTCTGTTTATAAGTATCATTTTTGTGGGTAATTGATGTATTGTCCCAGCTGCCCAGATACCCTTGCACTTCGATTTTAAAAGGTTATACTGTACTGTTAGACATGGGTGCTGTGCGGGACAGTATTCCCTGACCTTGAACTTAGTCTAGTGACGTCACAGAACTATTACCTCGTGTTCAGCGAGCAGAAGGGTATTCAAGGGATGGTCAAGAGGTGGCCAAGGGTTGTTCAAGGGTGTTTAAGAGGTGTTCAAGAGGTCTCTAAGAGAGAGCGACTGTTTGAAATGATGTCTTTGTCCCCAGGCGAGTGAACGTGACCGGATTCAGTGGCAAGACGCAATGCACTACCCCTGTGACGTCACAGAACTACTACATCGTGTTCAGCGAGTTGAGGGGTGGCCAACTGGTGGCCAAGTATGACGACCTGTTTGGGGCTGTCACAGAGTGGACTCCGGAGAACGAGGAGAGAGTCTGGGTCGGAGTCGGTGAGTCCAAACTCTTCATTTGACCAAGAGCCCAGCTAACCTGGGAATAATAACAAACACTCTTCCAAGAGTTGTGTCAAACAAACTCTACAACCTCTGGTCGGAGTCGAACTGCTGCACTTATAGTTGATATCCAGTTCTTGCACTGACAACTGACAAGACTTGGCCAGAGAACTATCAAAATGTCGAACTCGCTTCATATGTCCTCTCTCTCTCTAGTTCCTCTTTGAGCAAATACCGCTAGAGCAGCAGTTACCCTGACACTACTACCAACTAGAGCAGCAGTTACCCTGACACTACTACCAACTAGAGTAGTAGTTACCCTGACACTACTACCAACTAGAGCAGCAGTTACCCTGACACTACTACCAACTGGAGCAGCAGTTACCCTGACACTACTACCAACTAGAGCAGCAGTTACCCTGACACTACTACCAACTGGAGCAGTAGTTACCCTGACACTACTACCAACTAGAGCAGCAGTTACCTCCCCTAGTCTGGCCCGTGAGGCAGTTACACTAAACGTTATTTTTTATTGTCTCCGCGGGTGTAAGGGGAGGAGGGGTTGCACATAAACCGAATCACACACGCGGCCGCTTTTGTAGAATTCTCGTCAAGGGAAGCCTGGCTGAGTTTATTGGTTTGCCTCTTGTTCAAACCATTTCTCTTCTTTTTTAACGCTTCCTCTCTCCCTTTATCACACTCTCCTTCTCTCCTCCTTCGTTCTAATTAAACCGCACGCATATTGTCACTCACATGTTCCCCAACTTTGCAAATTGTGACCCCATTTAATAAAAAATAAACAAAAAGAACATTCTCCGATTTAGGAAAACGTTCAAAAAACAAATTCAGTTGGTAGCTCTGTATGTTGGTCGCAGCTGCAGCTGGTAGTTCCCAGCAGATCGTGTTTTGTGAAAGTGGAGATTATTGAAATACCAGGTTCGATTCTCTCGCACGGCACTGTCTCCCATTTCACTCTCGGTAATTCCGCTGTGATGTAGTAATTAGGACCAGAGTGTTCATTAGCTCTTATAATGTTACCGGAAACATTGGAAATATATAACACACATTAAAATATTATTTATTTGTACACTGCAAAAATATGTACTCAACACATGTTATTAATATTATTACTATTATTACTATTATTATTACTATTTGGTACAATATGAAATGTTATTCCTGGCTAGAAATGTTCAGAAATACTCCCTGTCTGTGGATCCACCATTACATGCCTTAAAGTTGAAACAATAAACATGTAAACATGTAAACATTGCACTTACATGCAAAACAGAAGAAACACTTGTAACCAAGACAAAGTTTGATAACACTCTCTAGTGCCAGAAGTGACTATCAAAGGTAGCAACTGTTGAGACGTTCTCTGGTAGAAACAGTCTGTTTGGACTGAGCCCCGAGCTAGAGCTATAAGAGAGAAGTAACTGAGTAGCAGACAACATTCTCTCCCCTCCCTCACTCCAGCGGACTATTCCCCCACTGACAGAGCTCTCTCTCTCTCTCTCTCTCTCTCTCTTTCTCCATATATATATATATTCCCCGAGTATTGCGGGTAAATGCGGCCCAGGGGCAGTAAAGAGATGTTATTTGCTGCTTGAGCGAGTCTGAGGTACCGGGATTACAACCCTCCCCCCGGAATACATCCCCTAACATACGACACTCCCTTTATTGGAGGGTAGTAGCCTCGGGGTGACTTGACAGTTCAACTTGTAGCTCAGTGGTCCGGGAGACTCTCAGCGTATGTTAGACTGAAACAAGTTTCTTTAAACATCAGGAACTTTCGGTAGTGGTGGAAACTTATTTGTGTATGTATGAAGTCAATGTCCCCTTATTCCTCCTTGAGGTCAATGTCCCATTATCCTTCCCTGAGGTCAATGTCCCCCTTATTCCTCCCTGAGGTCAATGTCCCCCTTATTCCTCCTGAGGGCAATGTCCCCCTTATTCCTCCTGAGGTCAATGTCCCCTTATTCCTCCTTGAGGTCAATGTCCCATTATCCTTCCCTGAGGTCAATGTCCCCCTTATTCCTCCCTGAGGGCAATGTCCCCTGTATGAAGGCAGACGATATAAATATCTGGTGTTAAGATTGTTATTAGTGGCAAGGACCTATCAGTTACATACAGGGCCGTTCTATGGAGACCCAAATGAGGTTATAAAGACCCACCCCCTCATCTCCTTACTAACCAAACAGCCATTATTCATCAAGGAATGTTCTGTCAATCAATAGAGGTGTCACACAACCAAAATATTCCACACTCATTTCTGACAGCACTTTAGAATCCACAACACAATTTATGAGAGAAGTGAAAACATTCGTTTTTCTCCCCCAACTACCCCCAGAACCCCTCACATAAAACAACGGAACAGGGTTGAAAAGAAGGGCGTAATCAGTTATTAGTCGTAAAGCTCGGTTAGGCCCGTTGTTGTGGGTGTTATGTTAGGGCCTCATCACTAATTCATGTTTTAATCGCACAACCCCGCGGTTATCGCAAACCAATCCCCTAGTCCCTCCTGACCAGCGTGTGGTGGACCAATATGTCAGGGGGATGCTTGGTACTACGCTCGAACAAATAGACCCGTTCCGTGGTATATTCGCGTGGGAAAGGAGACATTTGGTTAGATTCTTACCTGCAACAGATACCGCTCATATGAAAGAGAGGGGTGTTAAGACTCTGAGATTGTCTTTACAAGTTGTATGTAAATTGTAAGACAACAGGGTTGTAAGATATCTCAATAAAAGGCCGTTAAAACACCGCGCAATATTTAGATTGTAGTTTATTGTATCAAAATAAGGATGAAAGCAAACTCAATACAATAAGCAAAATGACAGCTTTAACCAAGTTTTGTGACCAAGGAAGGGATCAATATGTACACTTATCACACATGTGTGCTACCAAGATGTTAACAAGGACATGAGGTATTCCTCCCGCGTCTTCTATTGATGTTAGCGGAGAAACACAATCATACCCTGGTTACAGATTGTTAGGAGAAGTTAAGTTGAGTCGGGAATGCTACCAAGAAATAGTTCCTGTCAGTAATTAGGTACACAAGGGTACCCTTGTGCACGAACTATGCAAGAAGAAGAATTTTACAAAGTTATAAGATCAAGCATTCTAATGAACACGCAACATTATTCATTACTAAAAATATAATCCCCCAAATTAACATTGAAATATCCCATACAATAGAACCTAATTAACTATCGTACGACGTCACGTCATATGTGGACTACATGTATGTAGTTTTTAAATCCAACATCAATGTTCGGAGAAAGTGTAACTTAACTGGTATTTTCTCTCAAAATCTATGTTCAGTCGTCCCGGAACATTTTGAGATAACGGTCTCTTGGAATGTTCCATTCAGCAAAGCGATGGTTTATGGTAAAGGTGTAAGCAGTGATAAACGTAATGGGGGTTTCAAATTTACGACATTTTTATATATAGAGAGAGAAAGGTTGATGTTGCCGTAGGAAGTGGGTCGATAGAATTACCCGCATGTTACTCTGGGAAGTTGGGGTAAAACAGGGAAATAGTACAGTCTCTGCAAAACTAAGAGATACAGGGGTACTAGTCATTACACTCGAGCAGGACCAGTGAAGTACGGAGAGGGAGGTCTAACAGGCTTCACGTGACTCAAGTCTAAGCTAGACTTTATTTCACAAACAATTTCTATGTGTGAGTTCGTAATAAATATTAGAGAGTTTTATGTTGTATCTGATCTGCAGCCCTCCAGTTAAATAAACAAACACCTTCATCAATATAACACCTTTATTAATATAAACACCCCCAGCAATAAAAACACCCCTAGTAATATAAACACCCCCAGTAATATAAACACCCCC
>CABFVZ010000581.1:243315-271052 GCA_902151445.1 Timema monikensis | reverse complement strand
CCCCCCCCCCGGCTCCTTGCTAAGATGACCTTTAACCCTCCTTAAGGTGTTACTTTAAACTTCTCCCAAGGACATATTATTCAGATGAAATAACTCAAGTAATGGTTTTAGGAAGATGAAGTATTTTTGTTAAACCTTTCTTTCCTCTAACCGAGTTAATCCGCCATCTTGAAACAACTTATTCACAGACATCGTGTTCCTATCGCCAGGGAAGGGTCTAGCTCGTCACTCTTAGTCGGACATGATTGTCGGTGACAGGTGTTCGAATACCGGTCTTCTCTAAATTAGCTTTCACTCCACCTCCACGCAAATTGCGGTACATTTCCTCTAATATTCAACCTTAATCACCCTTACTTTACCACCGTAGATAATGTATGCGAGATGGCGGTGGGGAATAAACCAACAATAAAACCTGAACAATCTAATCATTCAATTCAATTCGTATTTTCACGTTTGAAGTTAATCATAAAGTAATTATCTATGATGATAATATTACAACAACCACATCCCAGTTCGTTAGTTTACCACTGATAGGAGGTAGCTAGATAATTTTGAAAGTACCAAACTACAAGTCCTTTCTGAGAGACGAATCCAAGACCGTTGGATTGCAGTCCGATCCTGTAACGACGGTATGGGAGGTCGATTCCTGGACAGCGCAACTTAGGAGCTTTATGAGAGGTTGGGGGGACCCATTACTCGGCCATACGTCACGCGATTGTCCTGCTTCTGGCGGTGACACGTCATATTTCCATACTCCCCGTGTGAACGTGAGATTGGAAAATGTGGCTTCCGTCAACATTAAATCTCCATTTCTGGTGACAGAGTAGAAATAAACAACAGTAAATGTGGGAATTGAATGTAGCTCTCGATGTTTCTAGACTGAGGATTCACAGGAACAAGGGGACAAGTCACTTCTATCTCATCTGGACACTAGTATGATATATAATATATAACTATGGTATTGTGGGCGCTTGTTTCTACACGGAGTGTTTGTGTATTGCGGGAGGGTATGACACTCAGGGATAGATGAATAGTCTCAATCACGTGTAGGTCCTCAGACAATAATAAATACGGCTATCCCCATAATATCGCAAGTCTATATTGATGACATTTAACACGGAAAATATAAAAAGTCTTATAGTGTTTTGAGGCTAATGGTTTCCACTGCTTACAAACATAATTTCACGAGAGCGGGTATTTTGGTTGATTAAAATATTGTATAGCTACATGAATATATAATTACTGTGAGTGCTCTGACTAGTATTACTGTGAGTGCTCTGACTAGTATTACTCTGAGTGCTCTGACTAGTATTACTGTGAGTGCTCTGACTAGTATTACTCTGAGTGCTCTGACTAGTATTACTCTGAGTGTTCTGACTAGTATTATTGTGAGTGCTTTGACTAGTATTACTGTGAGTGCTCTGACTAGAATTACTGTGAGTGCTCTGACTAGTATTACTGTGAGTGCTCTGACTAGTATTACCGTGAGTGCTCTGACTAGTATTACTGTGAATGCTCTGACTAGTATTACTCTGAGTGCTCTGACTAGTATTACTGTGAGTGCTCTGACTAGTATTACTGTGAGTGCTCTGACTAGTATTACTGTGAGTGCTCTGACTAGTATTACTGTGAGTGCTCTGACTAGTATTACTGTGAGTGCTCTGACTAGTATTACTGTGAGTGCTCTGACTAGTATTACTGTGAGTGCTCTGACTAGTATTACTGTGAGTGCTCTGACTAGTATTACTGTGAGTGCTCTGACTAGTATTACTGTGAGTGCTCTGACTAGTATTACTGTGAGTGCTCTGACTAGTATTACTGTGAGTGCTCTGACTAGTATTACTGTGAGTGCTCTGACTAGTATTACTGTGAGTGCTCTGACTAGTATTACTGTGAGTGCTCTGACTAGTATTACTGTGAGTGCTCTGACTAGTATTACTGTGAGTGCTCTGACTAGTATTACTGTGAGTGCTCTGACTAGTATTACTGTGAGTGCTCTGACTAGTATTACTGTGAGTGCTCTGACTAGTATTACTGTGAGTGCTCTGACTAGTATTACTGTGAGTGCTCTGACTAGTATTACTGTGAGTGCTCTGACTAGTATTACTGTGAGTGCTCTGACTAGTATTACTGTGAGTGCTCTGACTAGTATTACTGTGAGTGCTCTGACTAGTATTACTGTGAGTGCTCTGACTAGTATTACTGTGAGTGCTCTGACTAGTATTACTGTGAGTGCTCTGACTAGTATTACTGTGAGTGCTCTGACTAGTATTACTGTGAGTGCTCTGACTAGTATTACTCTGAGTGCTCTGACTAGTATTACTGTGAGTGCTCTGGCTAGTATTACTGTGAGTGCTCTGACTAGTATTACTCTGAGTGCTTTGACTAGTATTACTGTGAGTGTTCTGACTAGTATTACTGTGAGTGTTCTGACTAGTATTACTGTGAGTGTTCTGACTAGTATTACTGTGAGTGCTCTGACTAGTATTACTGTGAGTGCTCTGACTAGTATTACTGTGAGTGCTCTGACTAGTATTACTGTGAGTGCTCTGACTAGTATTACTGTGAGTGTTCTGACTAGTATTACTGTGAGTGTTCTGACTAGTATTACTACACAGTTCTCGACGTTGATAGTTTGAATATCACATCCAGCTCTAGAGAATGGTTCAAGGCTACACCAATAAATAAATAATAAATTATTTTATCCACCATTTGATATGAACCCTGGATCTCCTTAACATCAACTCGGAGTTCCAATACACTCAGGCATGAGTTCAACCTACACCTGCACCTACTAATGATGCGATCTCACGTTGTGTACGTATTAGCACAAAGTGTACACCACTAAAACTTGAAGACATTGTCTCACATTTTATGGAGAGACCTGGAGCTTCCAGACTTCTTTCTGAACCTTTCATCGCCGTTTCTTGTTACCGCCATCTCTTTCTTGTATTCTATTTCCTCCTTCACTTGTCCGCTATTGAATGGGTCATAAAATCCAGGGACTTACTCTTCGCGACAACGTTTTATCAGCCATTTTACAATCTGAGCCATAAAATCGGTCGAATGTTCTAACTGGAACATTGATGATATTATCTCGGAGATACTCATGTTCATGTTCATGTTCTACGTCCCAAGAAGTAGGAAACCAATCAAATCCAGCCTGGAGTCAAACCCATACATATAAGCAGCAAACGAGACTAAATGGTCTTGGAATTTATACCGCGTGTTCTCGTTTTATTAATTTATTTAATATCAAGACCTACTAAAATAATTAAAATATAAACTTTCCTTGGCAAACTGTTGTGTGCATGGATTGCATATTA
This sequence comes from Timema monikensis, assembly GCA_902151445.1. Classification (NCBI taxonomy): domain Eukaryota; kingdom Metazoa; phylum Arthropoda; class Insecta; order Phasmatodea; family Timematidae; genus Timema; species Timema monikensis. The sequence goes on along the minus strand of CABFVZ010000581.1, from coordinate 267,726 downwards.
TCTATTATCTGTTAAACATGTTTTGAAACACAAATTGAACGAAAGCCTTGTGATCAAGTCACTGCCAGAGAGGCGTGTGTTCAACAAGCAAAGCAGTCTTTACAATCCGGCTTATAGGATTCCTCCATTTAGGGTACACCCCCTCCCCCTATGACCCTCTATTCAACACAGACTGTTTTCCAAGAGGGGTGGATGTTATGAGAACAAACACTATATCGTATCGACAGCTACAATCGATATATATCGTGTAGTAAAAAGTTGATACCATCAAAATAAACAACCTTTTTGATACTGCCTGCACGCTTGCTATCTGCTGTCACATGTTTGTTTAGAGGACAGGCTGGCTACAAACTTATATCGGTGTTGAAACAGTGTGCCTCTTATAGTTCACAGTCTATCACTGGTGCCTCTTATAGCTCACAGTCTATCACTGGTGCCTCCTATAGTTCACAGTCTATCACTGGTGCCTCTTATAGTTCACAGTCTATCACTGGTGCCTCTCTATAGTTCACAGTCTATCACTGGTGCCTCTTATAGTTCACAGTCTATCACTGGTACCTCCTATAGTTCACAGTCTATCACTGGTGCCACCTATAGTTCATAGTATATCACTGGTGCCTCCTATAGTTCACAGTCTATCACTGGTACCTCCTATAGTTCACAGTCTATCACTGGTACCTCCTATAGTTCACAGTATATCACTGGTACCTCCTATAGTTCACAGTCTATCACTGGTACCTCCTATAGTTCATAGTCTATCACTGGTGCCTCCTATAGTTCATAGTCTATTACTGAGGTATTACTACCTAGATAGTAATTTAAAAACAACCTTTCCAACATGCTAACACAGACCACACAAGCTACAAGCTTGAACATGTAATATGTAATATTCCATGTTTGTCTGGGGATCAACTCCACGTTTAGAAAGTACTCACAAATACCATGTGATTGCTCCATTGTTCTCAGTCATCAATTAAAACATGCTCGGATATGAAACTGTGATGTCTGTTGTTATTAGCGGTCGTGGTATGTTTGCTCTCATTGTTCAGGGGGTGTTCAGGGGGTGTTCAGGGGGTGTTCAAGGGGTGTTCAAGGGGTGGGGTGACATGGTGATTCATTCCCGCTATAAATTACTGTTTTATCAGTGAAGGAATTGTGTGTAGCCTGCAGCCGGGAAACAATGCCATGTGCTGCGTGCTGACCACGCGGACTAGAGGGAGCGCGTATACTGCCACACTCTTCTTACTACCCATCTGGCCTACACTGGCTGAGTAGGGATCAGAGAGGTACAAATTAGATTAAATGTACTCACCGTGGTCTGTACTCCAACCCTGACCTCGCTATCCTCAATAATCATCTAATTCGAGCCTAACGTTTGTCTCCATGTCCACCAGTGCGAGAATTAACAAGTTCACTGAACTATCGCCTCGCTTAGGTAAACGTTGGTGCAGTTTCTTTAACTTAGTTCCTCCCCCTTCCTCTTTATCAGCTAGGCTGCTCGGTGGACAATTGTTAGAGAGAGAGACTATGAATAAACAACCAATGTATTCATCCTCTTGGATGTCTTTACCCACGTTCCAAATCTCACGAACGGATGAATGTGTGAGATATTCGTACATCACTAATGCATGTCGTGCCTCATCACGATACATTCTCTCTCCCACGCGTACATACATACGCTGGAATATACACTTAACCTAGGACAGCAACATTGAACACTGAAAATCAGGACTGTGTCTCGTTAGTGAGCAATGGGTAATATACTATTTTATATATGGAGAACTAGAGACAGTTCTAGATACCGGGCAACATCCCTGGAGAACTAGAGACAATCCTAGATACTGGGTAACATCCCTGGAGAACTAGAGACAATCCTAGATACTGGACAACATCTCTGGAGAACTAGAGACAGTCCTAGATACTGGGCAACATCCCTGGAGAACTAGAGACAATCCTAGATACTGGACAACATCTTTGGAGAACTAGAGACAGTCCTAGATACTGGGCAACATCCCTAGAGAACTAGAGACAATCCTAGATACTGGACAACATCCCTGGAGAACTAGAGACAATACTAGATACTGGTGCAACATCTCTGGAGAACTAGAGACAGTCCTAGATACTGGACAACATCTCTGGAGAACTAGAGACAGTCCTAGATACTGGACAACATCTCTGGAGAACTAGAGACAGTCCTATATACTGGGCAACATCTCTGGAGAACTATAGACAGTCCTAGATACTGGGAAACATCCCTGGAGAACTAGAGACAATCCTAGATACTGGACAACATCCCTGGAGAACTAGAGACAATACTAGATACTGGTGCAACATCTCTGGAGAACTAGAGACAGTCCTAGATACTGGACAACATCTCTGGAGAACTAGAGACAGTCCTAGATACTGGACAACATCCCTGGAGAACTAGAGACAGTCCTAGATACTGGGCAACATCCCTGGAGAACTAGAGACCGTCCTAGATACTGGACAAATTCCCTAGAGAACTAGAGACAATCCTAGATACTGGACAACATTCCTGGAGAACTAGAGACAGTTATAGATACTGGACAAATTCCCTGGAGAACTAGAGACAATCCTAGATACTGGGCAACATCCCTGGAGAACTAGAGACAGTCCTAGATACTGGACAACATCCCTGGAGAACTAGAGACAGTTCTAGATACTGGGCAACATCCCTGGAGAACTAGAGACAGTTCTAGATACTGGACAAATTCCCTGGAGAACTAGAGACAATACTAGATACTGGGCAACATCTCTGGAGAACTAGAGACAATCCTAGATACTGGACAACATCCCTGGAGAACTAGAGACAATCCTAGATACTGGACAACATCTCTGGAGAACTAGAGACAGTCCTAGATACTGGGAAACATCCCTGGACCAAGTGTGTCTCAGGGACTGTTGACCAAGTGAGTCTCAGGGACTGTTGACCAAGTGTGTCTCAGGGACTGTTGACCAAGTGTGTCTCAGAGACTGCTGACCTAGTGTGTCTCAGGGACTGCTGACCAAGTGTGTCTCAGGGACTACTGACCAAGTGTGTCTCAGGGACTTTTGACCAATACTATGCTGGACCCATTTGACCTAGTCCCAATGATTGGAGCTTATTGTTCTGTGAATTCCTTATATACATCGGATACCGGGTTCAGGTCTAGCTCAGACTATGTCAGTATGTGATCAAGTTGTGCTGAATGTTCAGTTCCAAGCGGGCTAATTCGAGGAATATTTGCAACAAAGCATGTCTCGAGTGCTCATTTAGGTTAAAACCGATGGACTCATTTCTTCTCCACTATACGAGTGCATTGTATATTATTGTTACACACACAACTAGTTTTATTGCTAGTATACTGCTGAGTATGAAGCTATCACAGACCACAAGATGTTTCAGTGGATACTATTGTTACTGGCTCTGATTGAGTCAACGACATTCCTACAGCGTCGTTTGTTACCAGTTACATAATTATTTAGAACTCGAGCGTAGAGATAGTTACTAGAACAAAAGTTTCGTTCATTCATGGTAGAAGCTAATTGGGATATTCATATACAATCATCTTAGACCTTTACTATTTGTTAGTTTAACTTGCTCCTACTAGTTACTCTTAGCGCTAGAGTCATCTGGTAAGTTCTATGTTCTGGTGTCTTAGAGGGCAGAGAGGATCTAGCGAGTGTAGGATCCTTGGCAGAACATCCTGCACACAAGAAGGATACTTGGCCGCTTCTTGCCCCAGTCTCGCTATTTATCACTTTCACGAGAAGTTCCCGGGAAGGTTTGCTGGGAGCAAAACACAGCGAATAACCGCGAAACTAATTTACCAACTTCTCCTGCGAGCAGCTTGATCACACACAGACACGACAAAAACACAGAATGGATTTCCTCATTGTAACCAATGAGACTGCGCGCTCTTCTACGACTTGGAAAGTTCTACCTTCAAACAAAACAATATTTATATACACAGACGGAGACCACAAGAGCTTTAAGAACAAATTCGTTAAAGTTCAAATTAAACTTTTAAACGTTTGGCTTTAAGCCCTTTTGAAAACACAGATATTTAAACTTTTACACTCCCCTGACGCAAGTATGAAACTTAAATGTTCCTTAAATAATATATAAGCCTACATTTTTTCCTATATCTCTAAAAAGTTGTCAAAGGTTCCAGTTTTATCTCCAAGGAAATTGTAGAGCAAGACTTGCTTGAATATTTCATAATCCTAGTTTTTGTTTCTTTGCGAAGCATGATTTTATGTACGAAATATTCTTGACCTTTGTTTAGAACAGGTCTTCCTGGAGAAGATAATACCCGGAGAAGACGCTACCTGGAGAATGTTACTGCAAGGAATAATATATTTAATATTATAAGCAAATATGTGTGTACAGTATGTTTTGTTTGCTAGCACACGAGGAATGATTTACAGATATATTTCATCTGATGTACAGTCTCTATCAAATAATAGTCACATGACTAGTCATTTCCAACATTTCACTATTCCCTCCATCATCCTGATATCTTGAATATAACAATAGTTGTACCCCATACTGGTATTAAGACGTGCTGGAAGTTAACCAATAAGATCCGAGTAGCCTGGTACCGACATCAATGTCAGTCTAGTCGAGTAGAAATGTTGCTACACTTGTGATACAGTCCCTGTTTCTGTATCCCAGCTATCCCTGTGTGTATATCCCAGCAATATACTCTGTTCAGAGCTTGCTAAACCCTTGTAATGTGTATCTGAAAGCCCCGATAAATTGGAGTATGGGATGAGATACCACCCAGCTTCCAGCAGTCTGGCACACTTTTAACTGTGAGAGTTTTATTTTGCGGCTCCAGGAGATGTGTAGAGACTCATAACAGCTCCAGGAGATGTGTAGAGACTCATAACAGCTCCAGGAGATGTGTAGAGACTCATAACAGCTCCAGGAGATCAAACAATCGCCCGCCTCTACCTTGGCATATGACGATGACTGAATCACAAGAAATGTCGCAAGTTCTCTCTGTTGCCAGTCTTGGCAGATCTAGAGATGAGTTGCACTTCCCTCCAGCTCATCTCATGACAGACACAACTCATCCCTCTCCTAAGGAAGTTTTTCCGTGTAGTATTCACCAGAGTTTATACTCCTCAACCTTTCCTTGCCCTTTTCACTCTTCTAGGCCACGTACACAACTCTTGTTTAACTTCCATTACTTCAATACTTGTTCATTTGACTTGCTATCTACACATCAACTTATCAAACCTGGAGTTGAGCTGTTTCTTTCTAGCCGAGGTAATTGTGTGACCGGGGTGTACCGCCCTCTTCACATGAGCCATATCGTGCACGCAGGCCCCTCTCGGGGTGAGGGGGGTTAAGGGGGTGTATGTGGGGTGATGGATCCTTATTTTCAATGGGAATATTTAGAGGGGGCTATGAAATAAATTGTAGTATCACATAGCTTGGAATTTATTTTCTTTGTATTTTGAATCGTGGAATAAAGCGACATGTTTTATCTCTATCTCATATTTTGTTGCTGTAATAAAAAATAGCATCGAAAGTGAATTTAAGAGAAGGCAAACACAAGTGTTATGGACACGATTGTACACTCTGTACAGTCAGTTAAGAAACATTCCTTAAGGAAGTTAGATCTTCCTCGAACGGGACATTTACCTTCAGTCACTTGAAACTTTGGTAAGCTTTGGTTAGAATTATATTCATTTCTTTCTAGGGGGAAAAACCCAAACAGTGTAAGTTTTACACCCTCTCTGAGTCCTCTTACTACCCGACCAGTGAAAATAATAACAGGGAGAGAGTGAATCTAAGGAACAAGTTACAGGGAAATACAACAATATGAGAAGTTTATTTATATTAACAACAAGAGCGCAGATAACAGTACATGGTCTCATTATATCTTAATGAGATATGTTGGAGATTAAACTCGGCGACAACAACATAATGTTGCAGGTATATTTACAGAACAGAAACGTGAAATCCAATCATTATTCTGAATGTTCAGTCTAAATGAGACCACAACATACGTTTGAAATTATATATAGTATAAGATTATAAAGGCCTAATGGGCACCTTAAAAATGTTACAAAAGTTTCGTTATTTACAGAAAACGAAGCTATAAATTACGTTACTTTAACTTAGAAAACAGTATATACGGGAGTTACATAACGCGAGAGTTTGACTAACAGACAACAGTCAACTCCCCGCGGGACTATCTGATCCTGACTCAGAATACGGAACCAAAACAATAATTCCATCAGTAAACAATACTTCAATAGTCCTAAAGGGACATACATATGAAAAAGAAGTTTAAATCAGCAATAGTTAATTAAAGTCATTGATAACTCAAAAACAAAAAAATAATAGTTGCATTCAAAAAGCAAACTAAATAAGAGATGTTACCTCGATGATTAGAAAACATTAATACAATATCCACAATATCAAACATTAATTTTAACTCGTACAAAAATTTAATCAATTAATAAGAGTGGATATCTACGAGAATGAAGATTACAAAAAGACTCTAGCGCCCAGGTGGCGATACTCCAAATGTAGAATATTAATTTAAATAGAACGACCATAAAAAGATAGTTAGTTTTAGAAACGGAAGATTAGAGTTTTTATATACAAATATTATTAAAGTTGAAAATAAATTTAGTCCTTAACAATAATCCCCATAGTAACGATAGAGATACATAATACAAGTTTTATCCAGCCGTTGTCCAGGTCGATGACAACGGACCGTCGTCCATCGCAGATGAAAAGATAGTCAATTTAGGTGCACATGTGTAGCCATTATATAGGAGTTTCGTTGCATGAAAGGGGGGTGGGAACACAGAAACACACGCTAGGTGACGTCAACGATGTCTTCCAATAGCCACGTACTCATTTGTTTACACTGCTCCATCGGAATATTAGCCAGTTTCTCCAATCTTCCGATGTATTATTGGTGGTTATTCTTCCAACCACCAGAGGTCAGGTACGTAGTTATCCCTTGTTGTCCTCGAAGTTACACAGCTCATTACTCGCCAGTTGAAAACGGAATGCCGGGACGTCTAGTAGACAAATAGTATCTCGTTTTACCCACTCGTCGTTTTTAGTACGCCCGGTGTAGGCCAGCCTCGCTGGTTACTAGTGTAAGCAGATTCATTTGGTAAGTACATAAAAAAACTATTAACATAGAATTGGATTTGGTAGTGAAATTTATTGTCCAGCATTATTTTATCATGTCTTATTAACCTACATGGACTACAACAGAGAAGATTACTATTGTAGGGATCCTAATAAAGTTGTATTTATTGGAGCGGGTAGTATGATTTACTGCGATACATGCGTTCACGTCATCATGGGGCAGGGTCCTATTGTAACCTTTTACAACGTAATGTTACATAAGGAGGGTGACTTTCACAAAAGCTCAAATAAAAAGAAAATTCAAAAGAACACCCTTTAATAGTCCACATCAAGAAGAAGCGGTCTTTATTAAATACAGTCCTTTAGACTCAGAATCAAGCGTTCTAACCACTCATCTAACCTCCCGACCAGTTCTGACACTATGTTGCTGTCTGCCATCTCACTTATCGACCAGTCTCTGTCTCTTTCTTACAACACTACTGTGTGAATTGTTACAGATATGTTTCTCTGCTTACAATATTGTTCAAAAGACTGTATTTGGTTTGTAAGCTGGGTATGTGGTACTTGTAGCATGAGTAGCAAGTGCAGAAAGATACTGAGGTTCATATTACTGACAAACCTACCACCCCCCCTTGGTGGACCCTGTGCACTCAGTTCAACTGAGGACTGAGGTTCATATTACTGACAAACCACCCCCCCTCGGTGGACCGTGTGCACTCAGTTCAACTGAGGACTGAGGTTCATATTACTGACAAACCACCCCCCCTTGGTGGACCCTGTGCACTCAGTTCAACTGATGATCACTTACTAAGGACTACCTCAACCCCTCTTGGGAGAGGGTCAAGCTCACCGATTGGTTCAGGTGAGTGAGAGGGTCTCTGAGGCTAAGATGGCGTGGGAAGGCAGAAGAAACGAATGATTTAAATGGTTATATATGTGAGGCGGGAGCCCATGGTTTGAGACCGGTTAGGGTGATGTTCTAGGACAGGCGAGGTCGGGTCGACCTACTGGTGAGCAGGTTGCTAGTAGGTCTAGTAGGGCTACACGATGGACCCCTCTACAACTAAAGCTAGGTGTCTACTTGTGAATGGTCCACTCCTGAACCCCAACTCATGCAACTTTGGTCAGTTATGAGTAGGAATGATCATTGCGTCAACACGAGCAGCTTCCTATCAACACGAGCAGCTTCCTATCAACACAAGCAGCTTCCTATCAACACGAGAGCTTGTTTATTGTCGGACTACTTCAAATAAAGTGTTCGGATACCTCTCGTGCTAATTCAGAAAATGAATAGAACATGTGGCTACAAAAAATGTGGTTCTTAGGCCACTATTGAACTATCACACAACCTGAGCTCGCATCTACTGTGCAATACAGAGATGTACGAGAGGTTGCCTACTTCATCTATCTCACGGCGTTAAGTGAGAGAAATAACACTGAATGGCATTTCCAGGTAGACACCATCTTGGATTGAATTGCCACGGGGTGGTGGCAGCTTACAGATAGCTAGCACAGGTTGTATTGAGAGAGGTGGAGAGAGTCCCAGGTGCCAGGAACCCAGGATATAGTTACACTGCATTATTCATCTTTCCCCTCAGGACGTCGACACGTTGGACCTGAAGACAAGGGAGTTGTCACTTGTCAGTTGTCGTTCTAACATTCATGACTGGAGCAGTGATAGTGAGAGAATGTGAGGGTGAGAGAGTATGAGAGTGAAAGTGTGAGAGAGATGTTGTGTCAAGGCAACGGTTCATCAGGGAAATTATTAATTCTGTAAATATTAGCCCGTTATCTTAATACTTAGGCTAGAGAGTTATGTTTTTATTTTGACAAATCACTCACTTTTATTTAAAACGTATCTTTACGTGAACTTAGCTATATCACTTTGAGGAAGTGAAATACATGAGTACATGCTCACACTGGCAGGCACTCTCGTTACACTCAGAGTGAGTCATCTATTGAGAGATCTCTCCTTGCTATCATACAACCTCGTCACGTGTCATTCTTGGCCAAAATGATGTCACTCTGATATACAACGTTGGGAGGGGCGTTAGAACTGTCAATAAGGTCAAAGAGGGCAGCGTTGTATCCTTGTCACACTTTCCAGAACTTGGTCAAGATTCGTCAAACAGGACAAGGCCGCGTTAGAAAACATCTGATAACGCCACTGACAGCTCATCCAGACATCAGCTCCACGGTTTATTGCCTCATGATGTACAGACACCAGCTCCACGGTTTATTGCCTCATGATGTACAGACACCAGCTCCACGGTTTATTGCCTCATGATGTACAGTCACTGACACGAGAACTCATACACAATAACCAGGACCTTATAAACTGTCGACGTCAATATCGACTGTCGGTAATGTTTGAGTAGCCGCCAAGTAACATATCAAACATCGAATTTGTGTCGACAACAGCAAAATGTTTATTATAGATATATTATAGTTCGTTCACTATTTTTAAACCTCTCTCTTTCAAGATGGCTGTCGTTTCATCCGATCAACTTTATTTCCTTAAAATATTATTCTGTTTAAAACTGAAAAATGTATAATCGAAGTGAACATTATCGCGTAAGGCACTCTCGCCCTTGTTGAGAGCGAGGATACGGTCGATAATCGCAACCATTAACACCCTGTTATCATCTGTTCCTTTGTGTTTCAGTGGCGGCTCGAGACAACTTTCAATAGACCTTAAAGGCAGTAGATCTTCTTTTGTCTCGTGATGTAGCGTGTTGCCATGACTTGCCGTAAGAGCACTCTGGTATCTGTAGTAAAAATACAACTAGGGTGCTGAGGCCGTGACTTCATTCATTTTAACTGGCTGCTGGTTTGAACTGAAGGTTATATAACTAGTTATTTTAACTGGCGGCTGGTTTGAACTGAAGGTTATATAACCAGTTATTTTAACTGGCTGCTGGTTTGAACTGAAGGTTATATAATCAGTTATTTTTAAGCATTACTGAGGTTTGTACAGTCCAATTTTTATAAAAAATACCTTTAGAAAATACAAACATATTTTATTATTGTCACTATTGATAACATTTTACTCTGTTATTATTGTTATTGTTAGATAAGTTATTAATATCTATCAAAAGTGACAGCGAAAAACCTCTGACTTGACGTATGGATACAGTAGGGTGGATCTAGTTAGTAAGGTTCTTCCTGTGAATATTGGAATGTAGCTAGTAGTGCGGGCCTCACGTTTGTAAAAATGTACAATTTTTGAGAAGTTCTATTGAAAAGTGTTTAAAGACTAAATTACATTTCTTACCTAGAAACACGCTGTGATGCGTTGCAGACGTCCAAAAATCCGGCGTTACATGAGAAGTGGTTAAAAGTTGGTTAAAATATGGTTCACGTTAAAATGGGAATGAAGGGGTCAACATATGTTCATACTTAACCTGATGCACTCAAGAACTTAAGGCACAATCACATTAGACGCTAGTACCAGTAATATACAAAGAGGGAATAAAATTATTAGTTCACCCTGTGAGATAGGCCTATTCTTGTTTATTTTCTGATAGCACTTTTCCTCTTCCACGAACGAGTATAAACACTCACTCTACTATTTGCACCTGGATATCATTGATCTATATTTTAATATAAGTTTTTCTTTTTGCTATTCTAGATTGACATATGTTTCCACGGACATTTTTAATCTACATCTTGGCAGGACGTTTCCCAGTGGCCATTTTCACGAACGTTTCAGGTGGAATGTGTCAGATCTGACGTCAAAGTAAATTGTTAGAAACACACATCTAACCTTCCTCTGACAATGTCATGTTAACAAGGTCACAACATCCTGAGATAGTTGAGGATTGTAAACAAGGTCACAACAGAACATCCTGAGATAGTTGAGGATTGTAAACAAGGTCACAACAGAATATCCTGAGATAGTCAAGGATTGTTAACAAGGTCACAACAGAACACCCTGAGATAGTCAAGGATTGTTAACAAGGTCACAACAGAACATCCTGAGATAGTTGAGGATTGTTTTAGTGTTTGGAAGCTTCAGAACTGACATTACCATAAGAAATACAGCAGTGTGAGGATATTTCCCCTCAAGTACAAATCTCGCTCAACACAAGATCATATTTATAAATAAAGATATGTGGAAATAAGAAACATGAGTTGCCACATGTAATTGAACCAAGATATCCGCGGCTAAGCTTAGGCAGGGGTGTACTTAACAAGGGACAGGGGTGTACTTAACAAGGGGCAGGGATGAACCCACCCCTAAACTATTTTAAACATGTGTGACCATTTCTTCACTAGCAGTGAGTTGTGTTTATCTAAAACAGCAACCGTCTCATTGAGTCAAGACTGTTTGTTTTACGACGCTTCAGGGGAGGTTGGAATAGTCTCAAGATTGCTTTTGTAAATACTGTACAACGTTTACTTTGTGCTGCTACACCCGGGGGTGATCAAACGTTAATCTTGAAAACTTCTTTCAACCTTTAAATATTTCCAGTTTGAGTCTTAAGAACGCCTATAACAGCAGACCCAACTCATCTCCCGACTCGCGCGAGGTCTGCAAGTTAAAATACCAAGAAGAGCCAGAAATGTGTGCAGTGCATTCGTATTTGAACGATTACTCGACATTTTCTGCGGTGACACTGGAGTGCAAAGCGGCCCACCTTCTTGTTGATAGCTACAGTATGTCCCTATTAACACACAATAAAGATTTGTGCACAATGCTTAGTTGTGAAGTCATTCTAAAATGGTCAAAAACGGCCTTTCCAATGCGATTCTTATCCAAATATCATTAAATATTTCAACAAAGTTCTGCATGAGGAACTTCTGTTAACTCTTTAGCTCCATTAATGTTTGATCAGAAATGATCAATGTTGGTGTAAATGTAGGCTACTATTTCTAGCCGACTGTACCACAGAGTTGATGGACATGTTGCTCCTGACTGTACCACAGAGTTGATGGACATGTTGCTCTTGACTGTACCACATAGTTTATGGACATGTGGTGCATGCTCTTGATAAATGGCCGCTATCAATGGCTGCCTCTTCAGGTTCTTATTGATAACTGCATCATTTCCAAATATCATATCTGAAGACTATTGAATGTCATCTTATGGGTTACCTGCATTGTCGAAACAAACCCACGCTGTGTCAGATTTTATCCCTGAAAAGGCCCCATTTTAACCAAAGATGCACGACATCACTCTTGTGATAGGTTGGACTGCTGATGACGGGAGATCCAAAAGAGAATATCGGTATGAGAGCTTTTCCTAAATCGTTTTACATTCTCTCTCCAAGTACATTTGGATACAATTCTAAGTCCAACCTTCCTCACCCCTAACACAGTATAGTAATTACTTCATTCACGTACGGCCCGGACGGGTAGTAAGACGAGAGGACATATAAACAACAAAAGAACAAGCGCTTCTTCCAAACGTGACCTGTATAAACATGTTTCCAAAATATAATTAAACAAGTCCACCAGTGCTCGGGAGAATGTAGCAAAGACGGTCCATTGTGTCAAGACAAGGGAAGAAACATTTTATTTAATAACGTGTCGGGAGTGAACTTTGTAAGTGAGGCTCATCTCGCCTCTTGAAGCTCATCCCAGCTCTTAAAGAGCTCTCTCTGTAGATGAAGAGAAGGTGGGGGCAGGGTTAGCGTGCCAGCCATGATGGATGGGCCGACTTACACAAGACGAGAAGGTAATCAGCCGAAATGAGGAAACAATTCTGTTAGAGCTTTTCTTCTGGTATCTTCTTTTCTCTCATCGGTTGCCCCTGGTAGCTGCTCTCCCTCATTACATACAGAGTGGATACTATACAGTACACAGCAACCTCTGCACCATTTACTTAGATTCCCAATGTTCTGGGCTATTCCTGAGTCCAGATCACTATCAATTATTTCCAACAAATCTGCATTGTAATGAAAGTTCTTCAAATGAACGGAAAAGGCTCTAGGAAACGATTTTATTAAAATATATCGATTTATTTTCCAGTTTTATGTTTAAGATAAACCCCTCCCCCCCCTCCTTAATTTGGTGCTGTCAGTAGAATAGCCTGTAAGGGAAACCTGTTTCAGGAGGAAGCTATTGCCAAAGGAACTACCCAAATAACGTCAAATGACAAATTCCAAGATGAAGCGTGTTGGAGCATTGTCTTTGTATTTTAAAAATATCTCTTTATCTCAGTAGCTCGTAAGACATGTTCTACGCTCTCTCTCTCACTCTAACAAGAAGAGAGATGTCCACGTTGTCTCAGAGAGCCGACTAGTAAAGAGAGACTTACTGACAATGTTCCACTCAGTCTCGGACCCAATCTGCTGTACAGAGCAAACATTAAGAGTTCAGCTTCTGTTATTGTTGTAGATAAGGTTATATTGTCTACCGTGAGGAGTAGCTAGTAAAGAAGAGGTTAACTCGGCCCCGGGTGATTCATGAAGGCTCGTGCTAGCCCCCGACCGATGATGTCTGGCGAGGAGCAGTTCCTTGTTCGACCATACATGGCAGGTCTGCAGGGATTGATAAAGACTTGCTACGGGAACTAACAAATGATAGTTCGCGGGGGAAGAGGAGAGAGCCAGTATGAACCCACACCACAGGCTCTTGGCTCGAATCTTATCGCATTACCTGGGACACGGCCGATTTATTTTTAAAGTAGTTCCGTAAATTACAGGATCAAGAAAAAGGTTTTCTCCCTCATGGACGTGAGGTGCTATTTGTGGAGAACACGGGTGTTACAGGGATGTTGGAGTTTGTATTCAGGTGTTACAGAGATGTTGGAGTTTGTATTCAGGTGTTACAGGGATGTTGGAGTTTGTATTCAGGTGTTACAGGGATGTAGGAGTTTGTATTCAGGTGTTACATGGATGTTGGAGTTTGTATTCAGCTGTTACAGGGATGTTGGAGTTTGTATTCAGCTGTTACAGGGATGTTGGAGTTTGTATTCAGGTGTCACAGAGATGTTGGAGTTTGTATTCAGGTGTTACAGAGATGTTGGAGTTTGTATTCAGGTGTTACAGGGATGTTGGAGTTTATATTCAGGTTTTACAGAGATGTTGGAGTTTGTATTCATGTGTCACAGAGGTGTTGGAGTTTGTATTCAGGTGTTACAGAGGTGTTGGTGTTTGTATTCAGGTGTTACAGGGATGTTGGAATTTGTATTCAGGTATTACAGGGATGTTGTAGTTTGTATTCATGTGTCACAGAGGTGTTGGAGTTTGTATTCAGGTGTTACAGGGATGTTGGAGTTTTTATTCAGGTTTTACAGAGATGTTGGAGTTTGTATTCATGTGTCACAGAGGTGTTGGAGTTTGTATTCAGGTGTTACAGAGGTGTTGGTGTTTGTATTCAGGTGTTACAGGGATGTTGGAATTTGTATTCAAGTGTTACATCGATGTTGGAGTTTGTATTCAGGTGTTACAGGGATGTTGGAATTTGTATTCAAGTGTTACATCGATGTTGGAGTTTGTATTCAGGTGTTACAGGGATGTTGGAGTTTGTATTCAGGCTGGCTCTACTGGGTGTTCTCCCCCCCCCCAGATAATTACCCCTTATTATATATCTAGAAGTGTATATAGTATGTGGATAGCTGGGATGGGTGGTAAGACTCATTCTTGTCAGGTAAAGATCTCATTCTTGTCAGGTAAAGATCTTGTTAGTGACTGTACACTTGTAGTACAGTCCACAACCAATACAATCACGGGTTACAATCCCAGCTGGGCTCCCGTCCAGACTAATCAGGAAGTCACAGACGCTAACAACCCAAAGTGTGAAGTTGTTGTATTGCAATCAGGATTGCTCCTGTGTTGATTGATTCGTCCCTGTCCCTGTCAGGGATAGGGTGGATAATCCACCTTGACATTGTGTCTGGAAATAGAGACCCCGCATTTCCGCTGGGACTCATGACGACAGTTCCGGTCTCTCCCACACTTTCCTCTCAAGCTGGACTCTAACATTAGATTAAGAAGTGAACATTAACTGCTGGAACATTGTCTTCATGTTGGAGTGAGAGCAGGGAGGAACATTGTCTTCATGTTGGAGTGAGAGCAGGGAGGAACATTGTCTTCATGTTGGAGTGAGAGCAAGGAGGAACATTGTCTCCATGTTGGAGTGAGAGCAGGGAGGGACATTGTCTTCATGTGGGAGTGAGAGCAGGGAGGGACATTGTCTCCATGTTGGAGTGAGAGCAGGGAGGGACATTGTCTTAATGTTGGAGTGAGAGTGTGTTGCGACAACCTGTCGTCTATAGACTCACCTATGTTGATGGTGAAGAGGTGGAGGGGACATTTTACGAACCTGAATTGCAGCGCGTACGTCTCCCTGAAACATTTTAAAGTTGATAAAATACTACGTGTCAAGGGTAAAGGCGCCAGAAAGAATGTGTACGTGCAGTGGAAAGGTTACCCCGCCAAGTTTAATTCTTGGATTCCTGCCAGTTACGTCAGTGCCCTACCATGAAGGATTAGTTTTACATCACTTTGCCGAGCGATAGCTCTATGGGATATTTCCCGAAAAATACCTTCAAGAATTTCACCACGCAACTTCCTTACCGTCTTACACTCAAAGGCCGGTGGGAAGTCGCTCTGGCTGAATTTAAATATCCGTGTTCTTTCACCACCGTCCCCGAGGGTCAAAATATTGTATAGTACAACGGGGTGGACGCTAATGGCGTGGAACTGAGGATCATATCTCTCTTGGAAACTACAGCACTATCCAAGAATTGATCAAAGCTCTAAACAACGTAGAGGCGTTTAAAGGGTATTCTGGAGTTGTATTCAAGTACATAAACCCCAACAAAAAGTTATCTCTTCTTCTCCAAATATACAGCTGCTGACTCTATCAAACCAACTAAGTCTACAGCTCAGTTTCGATCCTCAGACTAATCTGATCAAAGTCCCAAAGTATACCGTACGCCGCCAACATTCTACTAGGCTTGCCCTCGCAAATGTACATCTACACGGATATCGTCGATCCTCAGCCCGTGGGTGATATTGTGGCACCTCTGTTACGTATCGTCGGTATCAACAACATAAACTATCTATACGGCATACATAAGACAGTTAGCTATGACCCGTTGCATTACATGCCCTTGCTTAGAAGGGAAATTGAAAGCCTGGAAATCAATATAAGAACCGACACGGGTGAACCTGTACCATTCGAGTTTGGAAAAGTGTTGCGTGAAACTTCATTTTCGACGCTGCTCAACATGAACTGTCCCTACCAAAGATACTACGTCAACCAGGCTGGAACAGGAATATCTTCAAACTACCACGGTGTTCCCTATCAACGAGGGCATGGGATAGGAAGTTTTTCCGCGGCCTTTTCAAAAGCGTCGTACCGTTGCTGAGAAACGGTGCTAAATCCATTGGAAAACAGGCGCTTCATACGGGTATCGACGTGCTTTCAGACGTTGCCAATAAACGGCGTCCTTTCAAAGAGGTCCTACGGCAACGTGTCGGCAAAGCTGGAACAAAACTGAAACGCAAGGCTGAACAGAAGATCAACACATTGATGACCGGCTCAGTCTATAAAGGGTGTCGTAAGAAGCAACGACGTCAGTCTTCTGTCATCACCCGCCGTAAAAAGGTCAAGAAAGAAGCTGTAGATATTTTCAGCTGAAATGTCGGCTCTACACCCCGAATCCTGCGAGTGTGCCAGCAGTGAACTTGGTCTCTTTACCGTGCCACCCACTCAAACCAGTCTTGAAAGTGGGCAATGGCTCCAGTACAAACCTGTCTCTTCCCTCACCGATGATTCGCTCATCGAATTTACCGTTACTGGACAAGGCGAGTTCTATATCGATCTTTCCCAGACTATGCTCTATATCAGGGCAGCAATCATGAAACCCAACGGTGGCGCTTTCACAGAGGTGGATCAGATGGCCCCCGTCAACAACTTGTTGCATTCACTATTCACACAGGTGGATGTGTTTTTAAACCAAAAACTAGTCTCACCTCCCAGCAACACGTATGCCTATAGAGCGTACATTGAGACGCTGCTCAATTACAACAGTGAAGACAAAAGAACGCATTTGACTTGTGGTCTGTGGTCCGCAGACAGCCCCGGAACCTTTTAGGAGGCTAACGCTGGCAACAAGGGATTTGAGGCCCATCGCAGTCTCACCGCAAAAAGTAAGACGGTGGATCTCTTGGGGTATCTACACGCTGACGTGTTTAACCAAGAGAAATACCTTTTGAACGACGCCGAACTCAGAGTCAAGTTGGTCCGTTCCAGAGACGGGTTTAGTCATATGGTGGTCCCTGAACTCCCTCACTTTAAGGTTCACATCGTTGAAGCCGGCCTTTTAGTGAGGCGTGTCAAAGTAGCACCTTCTATACTGTTGGCACACGCCAAAGCATTAAACGCCAGTCCCGCAAAGTATCCCATCACCCGTGTGGAAGTAAAAACATTCCCTATTCCTACGGGCGTGCAAGGGAAATCACTTGACAACGTATTCACTGGACAGTTACCCAAACGATGCATCGTGGGATTTGTATCAAACGCTGCGTTCAACGGAGACGCCACCAAGAACCCGATCAACTTTCAAACCTACGGCATGAACCATTTCTCGTTGTACGTGGACGGCGACCAAGTGCCGTCGAAACTTCTACTGCCCGATTTTTCAAGCGGATACTATGCCATGTCCTACCACACACTGTTTTCTGGTACGGATATCCATTTCATGAACGAAGGTAGTGATATCACACGAGAAGCCTTCCCCAAGGGATATCATCTCATGGCTTTCGATCTCACACCTAATTGCACGGTTCTCTGAGCATCGAAGTGAGCTTCACCAGAGCTCTCACCGAAACCGTCAACTGTATCGTGTACGGGGAGTTTGCCAACATCTTCACCATTGACAAGGACAGAAACGTCGTGACGGATTATGGGAGTTAATATAAGCGACTTCCCACCCTTTACACTCATCATTTAAATCATGGACGTCATTGTGGATTTCCAGAGCTTCATCGACGACAACAAAGAGTTTATCGTCAAAGAACTGGGTGTTTTATCTGTATGCGGTACATTACTTCAACATTGGGTGTTAAAACGCTATCGAGGAACTTTCCAGCGATGCCAGAAAAAAGCCGACTATATAGTCAATAATCTGCACGGTATTCCTTGGGATAGCGGTGATGTGGATTACAGTCTGCTCGAATCCCTCATCTCCCATGCCACAACGCGTGCAGAAACCGTTTACATCAAGAGGTCAGAAAAGAAAATGTTTCTAGTCAAATACACGTCTACACCTATTGTAGATATGTACGACAGAGATTGTTCGTCACTGAAAACACTTAAATTGGGCCACACCATGTGCATGGCACATAGTGCTGTATAGAATTTCTGTTCGGCCTCTATCGTCTGGGGACTTCGTGATTGGATCATTGAAGATGGACACGCACACCATAAGACGTGCGCTAAAAACAAACCCGTGGTACCGTTCTGTACGGTCGGGTGTTTTCCCTGCTGTTCAACTACCCGTAAGAAAGCTCGACCTGCTGCTCTATTTATCAACACCGATCCACACACCAGGTCTGGGACGCATTGGGTCGCCATCTTCATCGACAAGAACGGCGTGGGAGAATATTTTGACAGTTATGGTTTTCCCCCCGTATAAAGTCGCATCAGGCGTTTATACGCAAAAACACTTCCCGCACGTCCCATAGCACGCTACAACTTCAAAGCATCGCCTCAGAAGTTTACGGCCATTACTGCCTCATGTACATTATCTATCGCACCCAGAACATTCCGATGAAAACTTTCCAAAGCCTATTCTTGCCCACCAATCACACAGACAACGACGCTAAGGTGGTGAGATATTACAACACATTTTTCAAGACTGTAGTGTCCTGCCACCCTTCAAGAGGTTGCGTCCAAGCAGCGTGCGCCTATAAAAGGAGGCGTCCCGGCGGCGTACCGCCCATAACCGTTAAACATCATGGAAGGTCAAGACGTTTGCGGCCGCAAAGCAAAGCCGTTGAAGCCACTCGCCATCACCAGTATTTTCAACACGTTGTTCCCGTTGGACGGAGTCAACGCCAAGCGAGTCATCGTCGGTATGAGCGTCAAGAACAAATTTACGCCCTATGTCCAGCTAGAAAAATGCGGAGGGAACTGTGCTGTGTTTAACCGTACAGAATGGCAAGAACTGGGCAGCTACAAGTCTGTCATATCAAAGTTTTTCAGCAACACGCAACCTCCTCAGAAGATTAGCCTGACTAATCATGAAATATCTCTGAGACGCATGTGCGATAACCGTATGGTCGTCATCAGCGAGAAACAAGACGCTGGACTCAAATGGGGCGCCTATCTAGCACCTAGCAGGGCGCGTCTTTGTGAGATGTGGGACCTCATCGACGTCGCCGTTGACCGACGGGACATGTGGTTGACACCGTCGCCCGCTATTGCAACGATTTGATCGACACACTCATTGTGGATGTATGCGATACGCTAACAGAATCAGCGGATGTCGTCGACCTAGAACAGCCTACGGTGGAAACACACATTAAAAACCTAGATCTTATCAGTGCTACCTACTATACACGTCAAGTCGTTGGTTTGACCTATTACATGCTGTATTGTGAGCAAAAAACAATTTTTCTAACACATCTAAGAGACACTGTAGAAAAACGTATGAACGAATATATGAGGCATTCCTGTAAAAATGTATAATAAATATTATGTATGATGTCTTTAATGTTTAATAAATATATATATATTTGTAATATCTATGCTTTATTTACTGTTTGTCCCTTACGAGTCCCAACTTGTCTTATCTGCCCGCCAACCTGGCACCAGGGAAAACCCGTTGCCCGGGTCAATGACCTCAATATATATATTCTTGTCTCAACTCGTCTTTTTGGGCCGACATACTGGTGCCAGAGTTGCGACATAACACGCAATGATTACGTCATTGGAAAAACCCGTTACCACATAAGGGGTTGCGACACATACCTCTAAGGAGAGGGAAGTGAAAGGGGGTCTCAAGGCAGGGGGAATCATTTATCACACTCTATCCCCGACAGCCATAGCGCAAGATTTGTGCAGAGACCTCACGCCGAAACGTCACGGACCGTTTGCTCACCCCAATCAATGAATAAAAAATCCAAAACCTCAATCATAGCCAATAATTAATTAGCAATAATCAATTAACAATAATTAATTAACAATCATTAATAATTAATCATCAAGGACCAACATGTCCGGGGTGGTAGGCGAGGGGATTGTATGGGGTTGTAGGGAAGACATTTTGTTCTTGGGAAAAGAGGGCAGGAGGAGGAAGGGGAGGGGGTCTATTTATAGCAGCCAATCAGAGAGCAGGAGGAGGGTCACGTGACCAAATCTGGCCAATCAGATGAAAGTAGGTCAAACTAAGCTGCTAGGACCAGAGGACTACTCTCAACGTTCTTAAGGCGAGTGGAATATAGTGGAAAGAGTTTGCTCCACTAACATAAATTTCAAGAAATTAGTGGTCAATACAAAAACTTAACTCGAATGTGATTAAGGATATAATTATTTGGATTGGGTTAAAAGTGCAAAAAAAGAAAATAGTTCACGTTTAAAAGAATCCATAAGTGTGCAGGAAAGACTTGCAATAACATTTATACGTTTCCTAACAACCGGTTACTCTTGTTTCAGTCTGTAATGGTTTATTGAAGGTCTCTAAACCGAGTGAATATATAAATACTCTTGTGACAGTCTGTAATGGCTATTGAAGGTCTCTAAACCGAGTGAATATAAATACTCTTGTGCCCCTGATTGTCCTCTCACGCACGTTGTTTGAAAGGTGAGGATTGTAGACAACACTCAACTACTCTAAACTACAGTCAACAAAGAGCTAACACGTGAGCAGGAAATAAATACATATTTACGTTCGTTCAAACTGTGAACAGATCATGTGATGTCTCATTAGTTCCATCTGAATGTCTCTCCATGTCTCATTCAGAGAATGGTAACTTCTCGCAAAACCTCCTCCTCCTCATGTCTAAGATCTGCTCTAGTCATCAGGAAGTCACACCTTGAAGCTCTGTCCTTGTCGCCGATTGGACACAGCATGAAGTCTGCGGGCACGTCCTCCTCCCGATACAGACGGTCCATGAAGTACACCCGACGGAGTCTGCAATTGGCGTTTATCTGGAGTCTGATGGTTTCCACGTACGACGAGCCATAGGCTCTCCTCATTAGGTCATCCAGGTTCAAGGTCACTTGATTCCAACCAACCTCTAGTCTCAAGGGCATATGACATAAGTCAGGGGTCACCTCCACAGTCGACCGGAAGTTGCTGGCGCGCATTTTTCGGATCTCCCCCACGTCGTCCAAAATGTCGACTTGGAAGGTGAAGTACTTCTTCAGGTTCTTCAGGAGCATGACGAGGTAGGGGAGTGTGATGGCAAGGCTCTTGTGTCTGCGGCCTCCAGGAGATGCTATGAAGGTGTCTTTGTGTCTGCGGCCTCCAGGAGATGCCATGGAGGTGTCTTTGTGTCTGCGGCCTCCAGGAGATGCTATGAAGGTGTCTTTGTGTCTGAGGCCTCCAAGAGATGCCATGGAGGTGTCTTTGTGTCTGTGGCCTACAGGAGATGCTATGAAGGTGTCTTTGTGTCTGTGGCATCCAGGAGATGTTATGAAGGTGTCTTTGTGTCTGCGGCCTCCAGGAGATGCCATGAAGGTGTCTTTGTGTCTGAGGCCTCCAGGAGATGCCATGAAGCTGTCTTTGTGTCTGAGGCCTCCAAGAGATGCCATGGAGGTGTCTTTGTGTCTGCGGCCTCCAGGAGATGCTATGAAGGTGTCTTTGTGTCTGTGGCCTCCAGGAGATGCCATGGAGGTGTCTTTGTGTCTGCGGCCTCCAGGAGATGCTATGAAGGTGTCTTTGTGTCTGAGGCCTCCAAGAGATGCCATGGAGGTGTCTTTGTGTCTGTGGCCTACAGGAGATGCTATGAAGGTGTCTTTGTGTCTGCGGCCTCCAGGAGATGCTATGAACGTGTCTTTGTGTCTGCGGCCTCCAGGAGATGCCATGGATCTATCTTTGTGTCTGAGGCATCCAGGAGCTACCATGGAGCTGTCTTTGTGTCTGCGGCCTCCAGAAGATGCTATGAAGGTGTCTTTGTGTCTGCAGCCTCCAGGAGATGCTATGAACGTGTCTTCCTCCGCCCGGAGCTCCAGAACCTGAGACTGTAGGTCCCTGTCAGTGATTCTCTTGATGTGTCCCTGTCTGACGGAGTAGGTCCATGACTCGAGAGGGTTGTTATCGAGGCTAGAGAATATAGAGAAGAAGCCAGTCTGAAACTGGTCCTTGTACATCTTGTAACCGTTTCCTGGGTTCGCAACGATGCATTGTTGCTGTTGTTGTTAGGTAATATGTTGTAAGGAACAGTTTATAGACCTAGGTCATGGTTGAAAGTTTTGAGGAGCTGTGTCTCAGAGGGGTGGGCTGTATGTACTGAGAATGTGTGGGAGAGATCTTGCGTTGTGGACAAGTGCGCTCCTGAGTCTTAATAGGCCTGTGTCTGTTCTAGGTACCAGTAGAAATCTAATTACTTCGTCCTTTCGTCGACCCAACGTCTAAACCATCCATTAGAGCGATATTATGTGCTTTTTAACAACTTTAACTTTTTAACACGGGAGGGGGGAGATGACAAGCTATCCTGACATATCCGGTCCACGGGAGGGGGAGACGACAAGCTATCCTGACATATCCGGGCCACGGGAGGGGGAGATGACAAGACCAGGTTATAAGTTACTCAGATTCTATTTTAAATGTTGGCTCCATCTAAGAGTCTAAACGTGACATACGGTAATTAATACGTTCAAACACTGGTTAGTGTGGATTGTCTATTCTGTATTGTCACCGGCATCATTAGGCTAGCGGTCAGCACGCCACTCTCTGACCAAGGAGACCTAATAAGTATTTATTAGTGTATTGCCAAGCAAGTGTTTATCTTTATGATCATCAAGTTTATATTTTATGGTCAGTATTTTCACCCCTCATCATCTTCCCTTAGTTTATTATTTTATGGTCAGTATTTTCACCCCTCATCATCTTCCCTTAGTTTATATTTTATGGTCAGTATTTTCACCTCTCATCATCTTCCCTTGGTTTATTAGTTTATGTAGTAGTTAGTCATTTTTAACATTAAAACATTTAAATATAAAATATAAATGGTCATCTATCTATCGCTCCAAAGATCAAAGCCCACGGGCAATAAAACCATCCCCTAAAACGGGCGAAGTATCTAGAATCATCCTTCAAACGACGCCTCCAATGTTCCGCTTCATTTCTCGACATCGCTAGTTCTGTTGTTGGCCGCCTCTGTCTTGAGGCGCTAGCCGCCAAACCACTTAAAAGCGCAATAAATCATCTTTTCCTGCGCTCACCTTGCGCCGCGTATTTTTACTCTCGCGAGGATCTATATCTCTCGGAGCTACAATATCAAGTCATAGAGAACTAAAGCCAGCAATAAAACCTGCTGACAACATTTGACAACAGGTCATGTTCGAGTTGTTTAAAACCTTCTGACAACATTTGACAACAGGTCATGTTCGAGTTGTTAGTCTGAGAGGTTCGCAGTCATCTAATGTTAATACAGCCTTATGTTAGATTTGTAAAGCGAGTCTTCTTCTAGTTTGTTGGTTTTCTGGACACTGATGGGCCCAAGTGGTCCTATATAATCAACTAACACAAATGCACAGGATATTAAAGGTTATATCTGGCGCAGTGGTTGATAATCTCTTTCGAACATTTGACATGAAATCAATCAGTTCGATAGCTAACTGGCCAGTTTTCCAACTATAAAGAGAAGCGTGTTCTCTATCAGCACAGAAACAGTGAATGTGAGATCTTTCCACTCCTCCGTCGCTAGAATTACTTCTTGAAGATAATACCAGAGTTGTAAGAATATGTTAGTGAGCACCTCCATCCAGATAAACGTCCCAACCGGGACTCAAACCCCAGTCTACTGGGTCAGAGGCCGTAGTGGATCTAAGGCGCAGTCACTGTACAGTGTCGCCATCACATCAGTGGGAGCCTAATCCACAATGTGGCAGTGAAACTATCTAGGTCACTGACAAAGCGGCACCCAGTAAATAGTGAATCACTCTTGTGTGGGTGCTGGGAGGTTGTTAGGTCAACAGAACAAAAATAATAACTTTCTATTTAAAGTGAACAAATCTGTCGTGAAGAAATCACATTTAGATTGCTCTTACTGCGACTAAATCTAAGTTCCCTCTCGCTGTGACTTCACTTAACTCAATTCTACTATTGTGTTGACTTAGCTCCCTTTTCTCGCTTCCATAGACGTGCGCAAGTGTGC
>CABFVZ010000581.1:213214-242941 GCA_902151445.1 Timema monikensis | reverse complement strand
CCCCCCCCGCGCCTCAACTTCCCACTTCGCCGTCTCAGGGAAATAGAATATGTATTCAAAGATTTAATTGAAATTCTCGGTGTGAACGACTTCCTATTGAAGATTGAAGACTCTCTCCCAGCAGACACGTTCTAACGGCCCGTTAGTGTGGAGGAAACAAGTAATCAATGGTTATTGCAAGGTGTGATGATGAAGATGATGATGATATACAAGACACAATATTATCTGCTGTGTTCTAAAAATAACAACACTATACATTATTTAATTTAAGATCTGTTCACCTTGCCTATGATTATTTGCTCCTCGGTAAGATCAGAATCTGTGTTTGGTAACACTAATTTAGTAAATGGTTGTTCATACAGACATAGGTGACGTCATGACAACAGGGCGGCCGGACTTGGTTTGGACCCTGAGGGGAGGCTTAGTGGATAGTCTAGGGTTTGTCACCATCCTGTTACCCAGGGATTTATACAGATGATAGTTTGGTGGAAGATATTAAAATATACCGGCTTGGATAAACTCAAAAGTTGTTTGGATATATTATAGAATAATGTATTCAGAAAGTGAAGATTTTTAAACACTAAATTAAATGTAAAGATGACTTCAAATTCTGTCAGTAGCTAAACATTTCCTTGGTCTGATCAGTTGACGATCTTGCTGTTGAGAGTAGTGATAGTGATGGCTGCCAGCAGATCAGTTGACGATCTTGCTGTTGAGAGTGGTGATAGTGATGGCTGCCAGCAGATCATGGCTTGCCACGGCCCGCTCTCCTCGGAAGGTAATGTTCTTGTAAGGAGTGACCATGTGGAAGCCATTGTCCGAGAACTGCCCCTGAATGCCGGCAACCTCCAGCCACACGAAGAGAGCTATATTGTCCGTGGTGAGTTGCACGGTGAGTAGGTTATATTGCTGGTTAGTGACGGAGACCACCTCCACCTGCACCGCCAGCAGGCCCTGGGCTGTTGTCAGTGGGCTCAGGAACAGGAAGTTGTCAGGACCCAACTGCAAGACATACAGAGGGAGGTTAATATACGACCCTCATTCCGGAGGTCATATTTAAATACCAATGAGTGCATTTATCGAGTTTCTTTAATATGATATTGTTTATATTTATTTTCAAATAAATTGTTAGTAATATGATTTATTATTTCTTTAAATCCTGTGTGGTTTACCTGAGCTTGTGTCGTGTCCTCCACAGAGTCTAGACCCAGGTCTGTGTGGTTTACCTGAGCTTGTGTCGTGTCCTCCACAGAGTCTAGACTCAGGTAAAGGAAGCAGGTCTGTCTCGTACAATCACCCGCGGCGTTGCTCAGGAAATTATCCAGGTTTTCTGACCGGATGAGGAATGCTCCACTACCGTTCAGAGTCGTGGCGTTGTTCTCAATGGAAACAGGCTCAAGGCTACTCCAGCGATAAATGGTCACTCTGGAGACAGTGTTGATAGACGTGTCTGCCACAATGTCCGACAGAAGAACTATCTTTGAGAGAGAGAGAGAGAGAGAGATAAAGATAGAGGTTGGTTAACAACTTTATGTAAGTGACGTATTAAATCATAAATTACGGATGTTATAACGCGGAGTGATTTCATTGAGGTGTGCAGCCAGGAGAAGAAATACTAAATGCATCCGTTCCTCCACAAAATTAGACATGGAGCATAAATATTGTAGAGTAATAAATGTGAACTGTAATGACAACTTGCAATTAGCACTGGACAGATGTAATCTACATCTTTGTCGACAAACTCATTAGAATGAAATACACAAACATGATTTAAAACTGTTCCCGGTTTAAAAAATACTATTTTGATCATTGTTTTCTGTCCTGACACTAAGATGATACCCCATCTGAGCCTCAGAGTCACTTGTGGACAATCCTGACAATAAGGGAGCTAGTACATATTCTACCTCAAGGTTCCCGGTGGGGCTGATGTAGGGGGAGATCAGGACGGGAGCGAAGAAATTCTTGGCGTAGTAGTGCAGCATCTTCCAGCGCCCGTCGAACTCTATGGACGCCCAGGAGGGCGCCTGCCACACGTCATTGAGCTGCCAGTACATGGCACCCATCGTGCGTCCCTGTCCCTCGGATGTAAACACCCCTCTGCCCCTCCTGATGATCACAAGACACAGCCACATACTTACAGGATCTCTCATCAGCTACTTTCTGAGAAGGACCTATATAGGTAGTTAATTTACAACAACATCTCAACCAAGCTAACCCTGCTCCTAGATCATCTTCCTTCATGAACAGCGTATTTACAACACTACAGACCAATATTCATAGAAAGGGCCTTTTAAAAACTACTGGGCCAACATTGATAGCATTTTACTCTGATATTATTGTTATGTTATAGGTATTGATAATATCTATTAAAAGTGATCCCTACGGATAACATTACTTGACGTATGAATACTTGAAAGTATATATCATAACTCCACTAGCTGTCAGATAAGGTCGCTCCTTGAGACACCTGTGTATCGGGGAAGGTGGAGGTGAAGAGGGAAGGGACTGTCTGACCTGTAGTGTTCAGACTCGGTCTTGATGGACATGGCCTGGTTGATCTGACTCAGGAAGATGAAAGTCTCGAAGTTGTCTCGAGACGAACTGTCCAGAGTGAAAGGAATGTTGCGCTGGATCTGTTGCAGGATCTGTTCGTTCCCCAGGGGGTGGTGTTGACGGTGGACGGAGAAGTTGCTCCCGAGGGTCCAGTCAGAAGATTCCGACACTTCTTCCAGGGATAGCATTGACGGGAAAGACTGGATACCGTACTCGGAAGAGTAGCGGACGGTCAGGTACTGGTTCGAGTCCCAACCATCGATGTCATAGTTGTAGTAGTGAACGTCCCCGTAAAGGACATTGCCCGTGTTTCCGGATATGTATCCCTCGGCTATCGTCTCCAACACTCCGTTGGAAGGACTGGAGAATATGTACGTCCTCGTGGGGTCAGTCGCTCTGACCGCGGGCCACAGGGTGTCCACGTACAGTGACAAGTAGTCCCTCTGGTACGTCTGGAGGTTGTCCAAGGTTCCGTACCAGTTCTGGCTCAACGCGGCCTCGTTCTCATTGTTTCCGGCCCAGATGGCGACGCTGGAGTGACGCTGCAGACGCCTGACCTGTTGCTCCACCTCCATATTGACGCTGCTCAGGAAATGCTCGTCGCTGGGGTACATGCTGCACGCGAACATAAAGTCCTGCCAAATGAGGATACCTAACTGGTCTGCGATCTCGTAGAAGTCCTCGGACTCGTATATTCCTCCCCCCCAGACCCTCAGGATGTTCATGTTGGCGTCCCTGGCTGCCTCCAGGAGTCTGCGCACGGTGGTAACGTTGGAGGCGCGTTCTGGCAAGATGTGGGAGGGGATCCAGTTCGCCCCTTTCTGGAAGAAGTCCAGACCATTGGTTCTGATGTAGAAGGTTCTGCCGAGGGACGGGTTGTCCGGCTCCACGGGATCCTCGACGAGCTCATGGTTGTGGAAACCGTAGAAGAAGGTGATTTCATTCCTCTCGTGAGCCGCGCCGCTGAAGACCACGGAGAGGTTGTAGAGTTTCTGGTTCCCGAGGCCGTTAGGAAACCACCATTCGATGTCCCCGCCGATCTCGAGGCTGACGTTCCTGTGATGCTGACGGCCCTCCGACAGGTCGAGGGTGATGTTGTACGATGTGCTGACGGTCCGGGTGGTGTTGAACCCGAATGCGACGGTCAAGACCCCCTCAACTGTCCCCGCGGCCGCAGACCCGGTCTCCAAGAGAGTGTCCCAGTAGAGCAGCTCCTGGTCAGTGTTGTACGTGAGGACGACGTCTCGGAGGTAGGCCACGTCATACGCGATAATCTCGACACTCTTCCAGAGGCCCACTGAGGGAAAGGCGGGGCCCCAGTCCCAGGCGAAAGAAGACTGCATCTTACGCAGGTGGTTCACGTGACACTCCCCCCGGTACGAGGGGTCGACGCAGGTGGGTAGGATCTGAGACACAAACACCCTTGACATTACATTTTACCTTAATATCACACACAACTAGAGATTTTAAAATAGCGGTTTGGTGGCTTTGCAGTATCTGGTGTCTGTCCTTCCAAGACGCTCCTGTAGCTACTCTAATTACCGGGTAGTCCTTGGCCTGTTGCTCGTATCGAACTCGGGCCGCCCAGACAGGAGAATAGAAGTCAACTCGAAGAACATTTTCTGTCGACTTGAGTAGATCCGTCACAGGGAATTGGTACCTGTGGAAATATACAACAAACTGTTGTAACTCTACCCTCGTGTACCCAGCGGTTTGCCTATAGTAAGGGGGACACTAGAGGGCTGATGGAATGTTGATATGTTTGGTGTGGTTTGTGAGTCCCTCCTTGAGGTCACCAGTAATCATCTAACCTCTGTTAGAAAGTGCGCCCTGCTAGTTTCTCACCTGAGGAACATGTTGTCCGTAGACCCCAACAGTTCCCCGTTCAGGAAGATGTCAGCGACAGTATCCAGGCCATGGAAGACGAGGTAAGCGTCCTTCTTCTGCAAAATATCATCTGTGACGTTGAACCTCTTCGTGTAGGTCCAGTTCTCATATCCCACCCAGCGGTATTCCTCGTCGTTGAACCTGTGGAGCGGACACCAGGGTTAGCTAGTCACATCCGGCCGGTAGTATTCCCGTCCTCTTAGGTCAAGTGCTGTGACGTCACCTGTATAGAATATCTCCCAGCACGCCACTGTCCTGCAGGTCTGAGTATATTCCTCCGGGAACAGTTGCCGGCACTTCTATCCCTCTCGCCGTGTTGTTGACTGTCCACACCTGGTCCAGGGACAAAGAGTGCGTGTAGTAATGCGTGTACGCGCCTACACACGTGCTGGCACCCAACACCCACACGCACAGCACCCACATGAACATGACCACACAGTTCTGTAGGGCTCGCCGGAGGCTAATGAACCATCCCAGTGAGATCCAACCTTTTGAATAGTAATGTCATGGAGCAACGAGAGTAAGATTATCCTGAACAAGTCTCGCTACTGTTGTCCTATAGATGGGGCTTTCCTATAAATGTGCTCAAATCCTAAAATACAATTATAATCACATTATTTCTTCGAACTCGTCATTTATAAACCATTTAAATGGATTTTTACGGTCCTGTCAATCCTAAGTTCGTTATTATTTCCTCTGCTCAACTTAGAAAGACGCGAGAGGCTGAAAAGGGGTTTTTCCAAAACCATTATTTTTCACCGGAATCTTGCAAAGATTTTAATGCAATGAATGCACCTGAGACATCCCAAGCTTTAAAGTTTATTCTTCAATTTAATTTCTTCCAAGGACGCAAACATCATAAACAGTATCAAGAGTCACAATAACAGCAATAACAGTTCTCTTATCACACTCGTATATAGACTACAGTGCTCGGTGGTTGGAAGTGTCACTAAGGTCTGGTCTGCTCTAGGCCACATTATGCTAATACGTCAGTATCACAGCCCCCACTGGTTCACCTAAGAGCACCGTCCCAAACTCTCAAATATTTGAGATAAGTACGTACGTAACTGAGAAGTCATACTTTCTTATGTCTGTGTTCTCCTGATCATTGTCATTTCAAGTTGGAAAATAATTGTCCACTCCGAACTTTAGAACCAAATTTGACCTTGGGTGGTTTTTCAATGTTATCTCAATTATTGACTCTGGCTTATCTTAACTACTTGAACAAAAGTAGTTTGTTTTTATAAAACTCTTTGAACAATATTGTGATTGGTTGCCATAATTTAATTACGTCCAATGTAAAATAAACTTCAACTATGGTTTTTGCAAGCATCTGGTCCAATTGACCCGAAATATTTCTTTAAGCTAAAGACAACAAAAATACCCAACAATATTCTGTTCGTCTTAATTGAATAAAACGTTGGACGATCTTGATGAGTCTTAGTGAGCTTTAGTGAGTCTTAGTGAATCTTAGTGAGTCTTAGTGTGTCTTAGTGAGCTTTAGTGAGTCTTAGTGAGCTTTAGTGAGCTTTAGTGAGTCTTAGTGAGCTTTAGTGAGCCTCCATGCTGGAGTTTACACAAACACTCCTGTCACAGAAACTATGCTCCAGACTCTATTCCCAAGTAGACCCTGATGTTATCCTAAAAAGTAAAATAATTGTCTCGTTTAAATATCAACACAAGGTCGCAAATCATTGTAATTACGTGATTGTCTTTAGGGATGACAATTTAATTAATTATAACACCTGGACATGGGAATTGACAAGGTCCTGTGCTCAGTTCCCACGTCATTTTTCAACTAACTTTAATTAAATACCGTACATTGGCTAAATATAATTGGTTTTAATAAACAACGATTTTTATCATGAAATACATTTATTCCAAATTATTATTTGTTTGTACATTGCAAACACATGATCTCTTTAGTAATAAATATTATTGTTCTTAAATTGTAAGAACATCCAGATCATGTTTACATCTAATAGCCAGACCTGTGACAGTTCTGGAGAGTATTCTCTCATCTAACACCCAGACCTGTGACAGTTCTGGAGAGTATTCTCTCATCTAACACCCAGACTTGTGACAGTTCTAGAGAGTATTCTCTCATCTAACACCCAGACTTGTGACAGTTCTAGAGAGTATTCTCTCATCTAACACCCAGACCTGTGACAGTTCTGGAGAGTATTCTCTCATCTAACACCCAGACTTGTGACAGTTCTAGAGAGTACTCTCCCTCTTATCACCCAGTAATCTGAATCTCTCATTATGTTCCTGTTGCAACAACCTGACAGTGAGTTAGTGATGACGTCACTAGCGACCGCCCAATAGCACTCAGTTCTGCCATATGCCACTATCCAGTAACAAGCAAGCCTCGGGCGAAGTCAGTTTCCTTCCTCTTCACTCCTCCTTGATTTGCCAATCTTATTTTCCTCGCAATCTACTGGTGTGAGAGGAAGACTGGCCTAACTCCACACAGACAGAGAACTATTGGTTATAGCACAGGACACAGGATTAACCAATGATGGACAGGAAATATTGGTTATAGCACAGGACACAGGACCAATAAATGAGTGACAGGAACTATTGGTTATAGCACAGGACCAACCAATGAGAGATAGGAAAAAGTTACATGCAACGTACGTTTATTTTGGTTAGATCATCTATTCAAGTATCTTTCCCATAATAGCAATATTTAAATGGTGTGCTGTACGTTGTTTTAAATACTGCCCCTGGATGTTGAGCAATATACTAAACACACATTGCAAGGTGACGATATTCCGTGTTAACCAACTCTCTCCACAAGAGAAATGTTCTCTCGAAGGTGACAGGATTAGAGACAATACAACTTTCTCTACGAAGAGATGATAATAACTGTGATGGTAACATTTAGGGCTGGGATGTTTAGAAAGTGATACATTCACTGCGACCCTGGATTCCTATAATCCCTTGCCAAGGAGATATAGTCACAATGACCCTGGATTCCTATAATCC
Organism: Timema monikensis; assembly: GCA_902151445.1. NCBI lineage: Eukaryota > Metazoa > Arthropoda > Insecta > Phasmatodea > Timematidae > Timema > Timema monikensis. The sequence goes on along the minus strand of CABFVZ010000581.1, from coordinate 235,510 downwards.
CTTGCCAAGGAGATATAGTCACAATGACCCTGGATTCCTATAATCCCTTGCCAAGGAGATATAGTCACAATGACCCTGGATTCCTATAATCCCTTGCCAAGGAGATATAGTCACAATGACCCTGGATTCCTATAATCCCTTGCCAAGGAGATATAGTCACAATGACCCTGGATTCCTATAATCCCTTGCCAAGGAGATATAGTCACAATGACCCTGGATTCATATAATCCCTTGTTAAGGAGATACAATAAAATACCAAATTTCAGACATTTTCTTACTTTCGAGTATATTTTTGTTTAGAAATCCTTGCACTGCTAAGTGATGGCTTGGTCCAAACCAATTAGAACGCAACTTAACCACCAAACCCCAGATCATTGCTCCCCAAGTCAATGTGGCGGCGGTTTTTAAAATGTAAGGTTTATTTGTATTGCATTTATTTACTATCTAGGGCTTTGTTTAGCTTTATGATGGGAATATTTGCTCACCTATTCCCACATTTCTAAGAGCACAAACTTGTGAGCTGACGGCCTTGGTAATAATTGTTTGGAGGTTGTTCTAACAGTTCTGACAGTTGGTCCAACATTGCCATTCATTGTCTGGAGATATCGTTGTTTCTAGCTTGTGCCCGTATTGAGACTTCTCCCCTCCCCCTCCACAAACCCAAGCAGAAACATTTGGGGAGTGGGGGGTAAAGAGGAAAGACAGAACAGGAAATTGCCCACCAACTTGCCCCTTCCCTCTCTCAAGGTAGAAGGAGAGGGGGCAGAGATGCACCTTTTTGTATTTAGGAAACTTCTCGGAAAGAAGGACGGGAGATACAGCCTTCTCTTAGTCCACTCTTCTTGGGACGTACACCCCATCCTCGTGCATCACTGGGTCATTTGTCACTAGCTGGTTGTACATATCCTCGGTGCATCACTGGGTCATTTGTCACTAGCTGGTTGTACATATCCTCGTGCATCACTGGGTCATTTGTCACTAGCTGGTTGTACATATCCTCGGTGCATCACTGGGTCATTTGTCACTAGCTGGTTGTACATATCCTCGTGCATCACTGAGTCATTTGTCACTAGCTGGTTGTACATATCCTCGGTGCATCACTGGGTCATTTGTCACTAGCTGGTTGTACATATCCTCGTGCATCACTGGGTCATTTGTCACTAGCAGGTTGTACATATCCTCGTGCATCACTGGGTCATTTGTCACTAGCTGGTTGTACATATCCTCGTGCATCACTGGATCATTTGTCACTACCCTAGAGAGCTGGTACTATCTGCTGTAGGAGACCAAAGACTTGTAAACTAGAGACTGTCACCTACTTTCTGAGGAAACATGTTGGAAACTCAAGTTGCAGTGGTGGAAATTAAAATGTATTTATATTTTAGTCCGTATGGTTAGTAATTTAAATAGAAATTAGTCAAATCACACGTATATCCATAAGGAAGTACATATTATTATAAACTGGTGATAACATTTCATTTAATAAACCAAATAAACATATTTCAAAATGACAAGTGTTATTGGCGTTCATTCAATGTTGGTGGTTGAAAGTGTCCTTGCTATGAAACTCGCAATTCGATAGACTGACATCTATAATATACTAAAGATTTGCCAGAGGGGTTCCACTCCCCTCTGACTACAAGGGTGACAGCACTCTACCAGCAAGGTTACTCTACCAGCAAGGTTACTCTACCAGCAAGGTTACTCTACATTATATCTACACAGATCAAAGCAGCAAATATGTGAGGATTGGACCGTGCTGAGATTCTATTAGCCAATCGCAGCGGCCCATGAGGGAGATAGTAGGTTCATGTCCTATCACCGCTTGTATCTTGTATCTTGTGGAGGGAGATAGTAGGTTCATGTCCTATCACCGCTTGTATCTTGTATCTTGTAGAGGGAAATAGTAGTTTCATGTCCTATCACCGCTTGTATCTTGTATCTTGTAGAGGGAAATAGTAGTTTCATGTCCTATCACCGCTTGTATCTTGTATCTTGTAGAGGGAAATAGTAGTTTCATGTCCTATCACCGCTTGTATCTTGTATCTTGTGGAGGGAGATAGTAGGTTCATGTCCTATCTTGTGAAGGGAAAGCACTGAGAGCGAGTAGCACTCGTCCACCTGGCAATCACTTGCCGTAGCTGAGTGGGTCGGGTCTCCCTGATAAGGTATTATCTTCCCTCCCAAACAAGAGCTGTGATGAAGAAGCTGGAACTGGCTGGAATAAGAAAATCGTTTTGCAGCGAAACGTGAGAGGAATGGAATGTTTCTTTCCTCGGTGGTAAGAGCTGTGAACGGACCTCCCTGCCTGTCCCTAGGGACTGTCCCTCTTCAGGGGTGTCCTAGCTAGCCCGTCCCTAAGTGACACACTATACAGGGTGCTGCTCAGTTTGTCTTGTCTGGTCTACAAGGACTCCTGCTCACTAGATTATCTCCAGATGTGTCCTGAAAGAGGGACCCACAATGAATGGCTAGGCACGGCTAGGCACCAATCATATTACCTAGCATATAATTCAATGGAGTGCCACTCAGTTGGAGCGTGAGGCTCAGTTCTTCACCACCCATCTCGATCATCGCCTGAGCGGCCAGCACTTGTGTGTCCCCGAGAAGGTGAAGTTGTTTGAGTACAGACGAACTTCTTATGGAAGCTGTGATAGAGCACCCAGTCCTCTCTCATGTCCCTGATCCAAGTTATCATCTCAACAGGAAGGAGGACAACACATATCAACAATGATCTCAAAGTGTTGATGTGTTGACACTTGGTACCGGTCCAGTGAAACCTGCCCGGTTTGACGGGATTGCCTCAACGAGCGCCATTTGACCGATGGAAAGGGCGGTGCATCCCGCAGCACAGCAGTAGTGTCGCGCGCCGAGCTGAGAGTGATAGTGAGTAGGTGTGACGCATAGTCAGGGGCACTGACCACTACACCAGGCTGGCTGGTTAGAGTGGTCAGCTTGCTGATGATGTATTTTAAACTGGAAAGGGGAAAGGGGGACTCTCCCAACTCTCGACAAACAAGAAGAAACAACCTTCAATAAGATTGAAAACAGATTTTCATCAAACTGCTAATAAAGACATCAAATGGACCAGGCAATGAAAATATTAAATGTCTTCATCAATGATCCATCAATGCCAGTCCATACATAGGGAGCTTAGAGAGGATACCACATGTTGGTGTCTTAACCTGAAATGAAACAAACACATAATGTCGGTTTGTAAGGTAGTCTATAATAGTCCTTGAATACTTATTTCTTCTTGTAGTGTATTTTCTCAACTAGAATTTATTATTAAGAATGTGTTTCCTGCAGTCTTGAGAGAGTTTTAATCAGTGATACATTTTAAAACGTACCGGCCTCATTTGGCCTCATTGCCCCTCCATGCCTCACATGTGTATTCCTGGATCCAGTCCAATGCTATATCCTCCACGAATACTAACCAACAGCTCCATCACGAGTGGTTCGTTCATCTCTACCGGAGTTTGTATTGGTGTTCTTCACTGACGTCAATTGGCGTGGCGCAATCCATCTTCGCCCCTGGTTGATAACTGTGCATCTCCTTTTTCATGATTTTCAATTCATGACTAAGAACGTGGGTACATTTCCTCTAAATGTCACCTTTCTCACCCTTACTTATCCCACGGTGCACATCATAAAAGTATGTTGTATAGGGACATGGGTCCGAAGCCAGCCTCCAGTTTACTGTGAATACAACTCGTCGCTTCGTTTTGTCACTGAAACTTGTGTTAGTTCTAGTTGTGTGACTCTAGAGTGTGTTCTAGTTGTGTGGCTCTAGAGTGTGTTCTAGTTGTGTGACTGTAGAGTGTGTTATAGTTGTGTGACTGTAGAGTGTTCTCTAGTTGTGTGACTGTAGAGTGTTCTCTAGTTGTGTGGCTCTAGAGTGTGTTCTAGTTGTGTGGCTCTAGAGTGTGTTCTAGTTGTGTGACTGTAGAGTGTTCTCTAGTTGTGTGGCTCTAGAGTGTGTTCTAGTTGTGTGGCTCTAGAGTGTGTTCTAATTGTGTGACTGTAGAGTGTGTTATTAGTTGTGTGGCTCTAGAGTGTGTTCTAGTTGTGTGGCTCTAGAGTGTGTTCTAGTTGTGTGACTGTAGAGTGTTCTCTAGTTGTGTGACTGTAGAGTGTTCTCTAGTTGTGTGGCTCTAGAGTGTGTTCTAGTTGTGTTGCTCTAGAGTGTTCTCTAGTTGTGTGGCTCTAGAGTGTGTTCTAGTTGTGTGGCTCTAGAGTGTGTTATAGTTGTGTGACTGTAGAGTGTTCTCTAGTTGTGTGGCTCTAGAGTGTGTTCTTAGTTGTGTGGCTCTAGAGTGTGTTCTAGTTGTGTGACTGTAGAGTGTGTTCTAGTTGTGTGACTGTAGAGTGTGTTCTAGTTGTGTGACTGTAGAGTGTGTTCTAGTTGTGTGACTGTAGAGTGTTCTCTAGTTGTGTGGCTCTAGAGTGTGTTATAGTTGTGTGACTGTAGAGTGTGTTATAGTTGTGTGACTGTAGAGTGTGTTATAGTTGTGTGACTGTAGAGTGTGTTATAGTTGTGTGACTGTAGAGTGTTCTCTAGTTGTGTGGCTCTAGAGTGTGTTCTAGTTGTGTGACTCTAGAGTGTGTTCTAGTTGTGTGACTCTAGAGTGTTCTCTAGTTGTGTGGCTCTTGAGTGTGTTCTAGTTGTGTGGCTCTTGAGTGTGTTCTAGTTGTGTGGCTCTAGAGTGTTCTCTAGTTGTGTGGCTCTTGAGTGTTCTCTAGTTGTGTGGCTCTAGATAGTTTTCCCTCTCTACCCGTTAAAACAGCCTAATTTCCACTAATTTCTTTTTTCATTACTAACTAATACAGCTGCGCATAAACTCAGCCAGGGGGTGAGATACGGTGAAAGTGTAAATCCAGTAACAGCCAGTAACAGCCGGTAACAGCCAGTAAAAGCCGGTACTGACAATATGTGCCTTCTTATTCCTGTTCCCTTAAAGTGTAAGTTGCTGCTAGCCTGCACATAAGTGTCATCTGGGTATGGTCGTGGCAATGATGGTCACGGCTGTTAGTCTTACTACTGCTGCTACTACTCAGTCTCCCACCAGCCTTGAACAATCTCTACCTGTGAGTCTCACCTTCATCCTAGGAGAGTTGTCATATTATCAACCAAGTGTTGCTGTCCCGACTCCAGTTGTCATATTATCAACCAAGTGTTGCTGCCCTGACTCCATTCCCCCGGAGAAATGACGGCGTGACTCTGTCCTAGAGTTGCCATAGCAACCACAGCCGACCACATTGGTCAAGAGTCTCTGCCCCTGGGAGTATAGCCACCCCTCGTGGTCTGTGTCTGATAGTTCTCTTTACCGCCACAAAGGTCTCTGGAGGGAGGATTAACATTCCTCCAAATAATATTGTCACGGGAATCATTTACTATAAATAATACACTCTCAAATAAACCGCACATTATTTATAACTATTAGTGGAGATGGTATCCTATATTACTACCCACACCAGTGAACACGTGAATGAGGGTGTCTGTCTCACCTGGTTTGAATAACGCTAATATGGAGGACAAATAAAGCTTCAAGGAAATGTTTGTCCTTTGAATACGATAGGAAATTGTTTTAAATCCACATTTTTTTAATTAATTTTACAAATCATTTAGGTATTTCGTTTGTGCACATGTGACAATAAGCTACATATGGCGTGATGGGTGGTAGCATGTGACAATAAGCTACATGTGACAATAAGCTACGTATGGCGTGATGGGTGATAGCATGTCTAAGTTAACAATCAGATCCTGTAAAGTCGTAATATTAAAATATTGAAATTATATTATACATGTATTGAAACAAAATTCAACATATGGGATACGGTAAATATAATTACATGATAGTACGGAACTCCGCGTGGATTTTCTCGTCGCGTTGTTTTAAAACGGACATATTTAATCGTAATATATTTTATTAGGGGCTGCACATCTTCAGGTCATCGCATTGCTATTAAAGTTCTAATTTATATATTTTGACCAATACAAAATGTAAATATTGACTATTGAGTCTAAAATGATAGAGATCACTGTTGTACAAACATTTCCGCTAGAGGTTAAAGGTAAACGAACATAAACTTTTTGGGAGTTTCAATAATATTTAATTACTCTGTAGAATTAGAGAATTATTGTGTTAAAACATAAGTAGTATCTCTGTACAACTAAAAGCTCATAAACTTGTATGAATATATTTTCCAATATCTCAGAAACTATTGGTTTAACAAAATTATATTTCAAATAAAAGTTTTTTTATTTCTAATAGTCCTACAATTTTGCAATGATAAGTTATTTAGTATCTTAAATAGTTGTGGAGATACGGAAATTTACGCTTCTGTAAAGTACCCTAAAAATAATTTTCTTGGGAAAATGAAAGAAACCATTTTGTTTATAATCTCAATCAACGCTTATATATGAATCTAAATCAAAACCGTCAGAGCCGATTTTGAGAAAAATGTGTTTTTCTCTTTTCCCCCCTTAGTAAACTACCCTTAATTCCAATTCAAAAAACCCCTCGGGGCAACCCTATGAAAACCCTAGCTACAAAGTTTTAGCCAGATTGGTGAAATAGTTTAGGCTCTACTCCGAGGTATAGACAGACAGACAGATGGACAGACGGAAATTAAAAAACAACTTTTTCTGATTCTGGGTATCATGAAACGTCGAAATTCATCTAACTCTCGAGTTGGATATTTTGACGATTACAACAGGTCTACGTTCTCTACATAGGGCCTATAAAGATACCGAGAAAGTAAAATGAATAAAGTGTTGTCAAACAAAGACAAACATGTATTGCAAGTTGTTTAAATTTAAATAATATACTTTAAATAAAACTTTTAATCAATATAAAATTGTTGAAATAAAATATTTACTAAATTGTTATTATTATTATTATTATTTAATACCCCCCTTTTTTAACTACTAACATTCATTTTAAAGATTTGTTGTGTACCCAAACAATTCTTATGCTCGTATCCTTAGTTTTCACAAAGACTCGCTAAAATAATAATTACTATTTATTTGATGATATCCATGGGCTAGTTCCACAAGACCTATATGGTTATTTCCCAGTAACCAAAGGTAAGGTCCAATCAGCGTATGGTTACCATTGCCAAGGGTCAGGCCAGGCCTCAGTTCACCATCTGTGCACCCCCGTGGTCCCAGAGTGGGTTTCAATATCTCATTTCTCCACCGACTGAACAAATATTTTTGTTGATATCAGAGACAAAATTCAGCTCAAAAGGAACCAACCAAAATGACTGGAGGTTACCAACTCAACCCTAGACCGGTTTAATCTGGATATATCTATTGTTTGGTAATTTATAGTTGTATCACTCTAATAAACGTAATATTTTATATTATTTTTTGATTTTGATTTTTCCTACACTGCGGCTATCTGGGTCACACATGCACACCACAATTGTTAAGAGTAATCTGTAAAATTATATTTTTCAATACGACTGAAATTTTAACAATCGTTTTAAGAAAAATAAATAATTTTTATATTGTATTTCTGAGACAAATATCAGATAAAATAAATTTAATTATCTTATTTGAATTATCGATGTAAAATGTTAAATAGTTGCTAGTCGTGGATGGTTAGTGTTTATGTGAAATCAAGTTCAGATGAACTATAGCTCTCAACCATCGAGAATATCCTGTAAGGCTTCTTGTAGACATTTAGACTAAAGTTGAAACATCTTTAAGTAAAAATATGAGACAACATTCACCACCAACACTTCCAGTGAAACACTAGTCTAGCTCTTACCAACACTTCCAGAGAAACACTAGTCTAGCTCTTACCAACACTTCCAGAGAAACACTAGTCTAGCTCTTACCAACACTTCCAGTGAAACACTAGTCTATCTCTTACCAACAATTCCAGAGAAACACTAGTCTAGCTCTTACCAACACTTCCAGAGAAACACTAGTCTTTCTCTTACCAACAATTCCAGTGAAACACTAGTCTAGCTCTCACCAAAACTTCCAGTGAAACACTAGTCTAGCTCTTACCAACACTTCCAGTGAAACACTAGTCTAGATCTTACCAACACTGTAGCATGTCAATCAGACAGATTGGACAGCTACAATTAAATATTAATATTTTGATAATTTACGAAACAAAGAAGTAATATTAACATATTTGAAAGTAATCTCCCTCAAAGTTTAATTTCCCGGACTAGATGCAGTCAGATACAATTACGTGTCTCCCTAAATTGAAACACGTGGTTATTCAAAAAAATATTGCCTTTTGTTAAATACTGTAGCAGATATCAAAGAAGAGGATTAATATTATCATATTTATGAATAAAATACTTTAACGCATGCTCTCTGCCATTGGATGATGTCGGATAAAATTTACATACACTTGCCATGCTGTCTACAAGAAAATATAGTAAAGGATGTCTATATCACAAATTCTCATAAAAATAATAGCTGAGCCTAAATAATATAATCAAATCAGACATATTTAAATAGAAGATGCTTTAGTATCTACTCACCATTTCAAGATGTTCTTGGATCCATTCGCCACGGGTTAGAAAAGAAAATTATTCAATGGTGGCTGCCACACGTACTATCTTAGCTACACTAACGAAGAAAAGAAGTATATATTGAGATCGACACACTGACCCACTTCCCATCAGAGAAGACTAGCGGCAGTCCAAGGAACCATGCTTTCCTCCTTCCCCGCAAACAGCTTGTCTTGCGTTATTTCTCTTTCACCTCGCCTTCATCCGTCTCTCTCCTTTCTATATTCCCGAGTTTATCACCCTTTTTGTTTTGCTCCATTCATATAAGATTTTAGAGTATAAATAGGACTGCTCTCAGGTTCACATTATATCCATTCTACTACGACACAGCGTCGAAGGAGGAACTTCTACAACTTCACGCAACGAAGTAAACGACGACCATAAAGTGTTGGCCGTCAGATCCACCGCTGAGCTGGCCAGGACGACATACTTCCATTGCTTAAGTATCCTGTAAACATCATTGAGTCCTTATGACTTAGAGTCTAGTTTTTGTTGTAAAACTAGACAATGTCTACTTAGACGTGCTTAGTATTCTGTATATAGCCGGAGATGATGTAGTCATGCATGTAGTAGTCACGCTTCACGTGCAGTATTAACTTCGGTAAGCAGCCCGTGGAACTGCAGTTGAGTCATAGTGGGGCCGTGCAAATAATACCTTTTTTCTTTTCCTATTTTTTTTGCTCCTATTGTTTTAGTGTTGCTCTTAGGGTAATTGCAATTAGAATTGTTTGTACTATTGAATGCTTTGGCAGTACCGTAAGGGAAAGAGACCAGCCATAGTACTATTTTGTTCACACCTGTTTATTAGCCATCGACCACGGTAGTCCAGGAACCTTTCTATTTTTTATCATTATCCAAAATGTTTTGAAGAGATTATCTTAAAACCCAGTCAAGCAAACTGATTAAAATTTATATGTATATCTTGTTCGATATTTTTTGTTAATAACTACTTAATTGTTTTCTCCTTTAGAAAACTTCAACCTGTAGCCTGGCTCCTGCACAGCCCTTGTAGCTACAGCAAGACAATCAAATTGCACAAAGTCTTATTATTTGCAACAAACTTCAAACTTATGAACTTGTAATGTTATTGTAAACCTAATTCTCATTATTTCTGTTTTTAATAAATTTACTTATTGTTAAACCTATTTTTTTTCCATTTAAATGTGCAACCTGTTAGTCAAAATGGTTCAACACTTCCAATACTTTTTACATGTCTCCAGTCCACCAATACTTGCTACATGTCTTCAGTCCACCAATACTTGCTACATGTCTTCAGTCCACCAATACTTGCTACATGTCTTCAGTCCACCAATAATTGATACAAGTCTTCAGTCCAACAATACTTGCTACATGTCTCCAGTCAACCGACCCACCATGCCAAACATGTAACTCATAACCTGCCCCTGTAATCTTGACTAATTGTCACGCGGCAGTGTTGCCAAACTTGTAACCACACATACATAATGAAGAGCGCAATGATTGGTCGTTTAGAGTCACGTGAAAGGAAACAGTGGCCAGTCATGATGCGGTTCACTTCAAAAGGATCCTTTAATAAATGTCCTGGTCTCCAGCGCACTTTGTACGGGCCGAGAACCACAGGAGCCGGGGCTGGGAGCATATTGGGGGCAGGGGAAATAGGGGGAGGGGGAGGGCTACCAACCATTAGCTTGATTGAAGTGAATCCACAGCAGTGCCATACTGGTACAGCACGTTCATATTGCATGCGACCTCTGTTATTTCCTCCTAGCAGAGCCTCTGTACTGATAATAATATCTCTGGTTATTTCACCCAACAAATTAACAAAGACAATAGGGTTGTTACTGGCCAAAAAACATGTACGTATAGGTGGACACGTGGTCTGAGGCGTGATGATGTTATGTCGGAAACTAGTCTGGTCAGAATGTAAATTTCCCCTCAATTCTCCCTCCCACCCACTCACCCAATCATTGCTATCACCCATATATCACGGGGTAGAGGAGGGGGGGCAGGTCACGCTGGACATTAAATTAAACATCAAAAAGAATAATGTAACTGCTTTGTGTTCAAAAAGATCCAGCATTATTCTATTACTTGCTCCAGCTTTATTCTAACGCTAGCTTCCAAGTGATTCAGCCAGGACTGCCAACATTATTAGGAGGATTAAATTCAATTACAATCATACAAACTGCAATTTTATTCCCATAAATATTCTAGGGATAAGGGGGGGGGGGGGAGGTTGGATAACTTCAGTATGGGGTAAAAATATGGTAAATATCTGCACCGAGGTATGATCATTTCTATTTATAATAATTTAATAACATTTTATATTTACTTTTTAAGTAATTTAATATTTAATGATTTATTGTTTCAATCTGATACTAATAAGTATAAGTTAGCTTAACATAAATTTTATCTCTAGGTTTAAGTCCAGTAATTCAAGTCAATTTGGTACTAGAATTTAAAAAAAATAATTTAAAAGTCCCCCATCAAATACTGTCCGTAAAAAAAGTCTTGAGCACAAAATAGTTGAAAAGGTAAAAGTTTTCTTTCTCCTGCTCGATAGGGAAGTTTCCTTCTCCCCAGATGTTGGCAGCATTGTTCCATGGATGATGCTGTAGCTCGTGCTACTTCACTCAACTAAACTAATAACTTACAAGTTCCTGTACCCGCCGTTAGGAGCGTTGCGGACAGCAAAGGTACATGCGACACCTTTAATCCACAAGAGTGGAAACACGGATAGTGTGCATGACTTTGAACAGGGTCCAAATACAAGATTTGGTGTTTGAATCCCCGTGTACAAGTGGGAGGTATATTTGCTAAACATAATGTCTGGAAAAGCAAATTATAGAAGGATCTCGACAGGAAATATCTTTTAGCTTGATAACATGCTACCATATTGTTACTGCTACTATATATGTATTGATAATATCTATTGAAAGTGAAAGCTGCTGATCAAATGACTTGATGTATGAATACATGAAAAATCTAGTAACTTTATAACTATCAGATAAGGTTATTCAATGAAAATTGAACTGTATCTTTAATTGAAATATATATTTGGCCCAGTGGTGGACACGCGGACTAAACATCAGGCTCGTCTGGTCTGGTTCGAGGGTGATGGTAGAGATTGGGGCTTCTTCTCAAGTCAAGTGTCCTGAAGGTGTTGTTGTCTTAATGTTTTCCGTTATTCCTCAACACAAATGGTAGTGCATTTCCTCTAAGCTCTCATCCTTGCCCCATTGAGAAATGTACATGTCCCGGACATGAGTGAGACTCCGTGTGGGGGGAGAGAGAGAGAGAGAGAGAGTGACAATGTATCAGGTCATCACTCTACATCTACAGGATGAAGACACAGGTGGATTAGACCACTTTGGTCCATTTCTGGAGGAATAGAACTTGAATAACTTGTCCAAGTGAAGAATTGTAGGTCGAGCCACTGAGCTATATTGATTAGAAAGTGTGCGTGTATGGCAGTGACACACTCATTGCTGTATTTATATTAGCCTCTCTCGTATGGGTTTGTTTGGTTTATCCACAGAGATCGACATCAGCTCTGTTTGGTTCTCCGAGCAATGTTTGCGAGTGTTCGAGACGAGCCAGTTCACCTGAATCAGTTGTGTGGGCTCAGGGAACATCGGCTCAGACCACTTGTAAGCTGGTCTTTATCAGGTCTGAATAGACAGTAGTCTAACAGGCTCAGAGCTTACAGCCGGGTTAGAACATAAATTAGAATCTGTAGTTGTATCGGTGATGATCCAGCGCGTGAGACTGACGGATTGGACCAAGAGGACTCGACTATCTGAATAACCAGTACAGTATCTTATCCTGTGTTCCTTGCACTAGCCTGTATTGTTTCTCTTGCAGGCTGGGAGGTGTGGTCCATCTGGTCACCATGCAGTGTCTCTTGTGGTGACGGAGTCCAAGAACGGCGTCGTTTGTGCAACAACCCTCCCTGCCATGGCTACAACAAGGAGCGTCGGCGGTGTAACATGTTCTCTTGTCAAGGTGAGTGACATGTTCTCTTGTCAAGGTGAGTGACATGTTCTCTTGTCAAGGTGAGTGACATGTTCTCTTGTCAAGGTTTGTTCTTCTCTTACAACTCCTCCTAGCATTACCCTAGAAGCTCATCTCTACGATTTTCACTCTAGAACCGACAGTCCTTCCTCTAGGATTAGAAAGTATTTTTAACGACTCCTGACCTGTCACAAACATTATTTGAAAAAGTAAATATGAATTTTAATTCAGTTTTATTTCCAAGAATTGTGTCTTTAGAGAAATGTTTTGTTCCCCCTAATAGAAACCATCCCGCGTCAGGGAAGTGTTGATGAAACAACTCGAGGGGCTCCTCATAAAGAGGGGGTGTCCATTTTGAGAGAACAATGGACTGCAGGGTGTCTGGTTTGATCAGCATGGAAAATATGATTTATGAACACAGACAAACTGAAATATGGACGGTAAATATTAATTAGAGTAATAAACATTTTCTCTAATGTTTTTAGAACCTCACTTGTATTTCCATTTATGAATTTCCACGTTAATACTAACTTTTGTAGTCAGAGAGACCGCTCTTTACGGTACAATTGCTCTACACATGGAACAAGGAGGCTAGGAACAAACACTACACTGATTGTTACAATTGCTCTACACATGGAACAAGGAGGCTAGGAACAAACACTACACTGATTGTTACAATTGCTCTACACATGGAACAAGGAGGCTAGGAACAAACACTACACTGATTGTTACAATTGCTCTACACATGGAACAAGGAGGCTAGGAACAAACACTACACTGATTGTTACAATTGCTCTACACATGGAACAAGGAGGCTAGGAACAAACACTACACTGATTGTTACAATTGCTCTACACATGGAACAAGGAGGCTAGGAACAAACACTACACTGATTGTTACAATTGCTCTACACATGGAACAAGGAGGCTAGGAACAAACACTACACTGATTGTTACAATTGCTCTACACATGGAACAAGGAGGCTAGGAACAAACACTACACTGATTGTTACAATTGCTCTACACATGGAACAAGGAGGCTAGGAACAAACACTACACTGATTGTTACAATTGCTCTACACATGGAACAAGGAGGCTAGGAACAAACACTACACTGATTGTTACAATTGCTCTACACATGGAACAAGGAGGCTAGGAACAAACACTACACTGATTGTTACAATTGCTCTACACATGGAACAAGGAGGCTAGGAACAAACACTACACTGATTGTTACAATTGCTCTACACATGGAACAAGGAGGCTAGGAACAAACACTACACTGATTGTTACAATTGCTCTACACATGGAACAAGGAGGCTAGGAACAAACACTACACTGATTGTTACAATTGCTCTACACATGGAACAAGGAGGCTAGGAACAAACACTACACTGCTTTTTACAATTGCTCTACACATGGAACAAGGAGGCTAGGAACAAGGAGGATAGGAACAAACACTACACTGCTTTTTACAATTGCTCTACACATGGAACAAGGAGTCTAGGAACAAGGAGGATAGGAACAAAAGTTGTTCGACAATGTTATCATATTGATGTGTTGTCTGTTTCAGGCGCAGTATCTCCGCTGGACCTGGAGGATAGACGGTTCTTCCACCAATCCCATGCGAAGTGGGAGCGAGTCCCAGGCAGGAATTCTGCATGGAGACTTCGCCCCAATTCCTACATCTGGGTCCCCTCCACAGAGCTGTTCCCTCCACCAGGGCACTTCCCCAAGGAGTTCTCCCTGCTGGTCACGCTGAGACTTCCCTCACAGGTAGGAGAACACTCACTGTTTAACACCATGTTCTCACCTGCCCCCCCCCCCCAACCCTCTTAGAGCCAATGTACCAGCAGAAATCCACACCACCAGAGAGTGGCAGTAGGCCGATCGGCGCCTCATCACACTACGTCACACCACGAGATAGTATTGTGATGCTCATTGACCTACTTTCCACATCCGTTTGATTTACCGTTATTCCCCCCACCCCCTGACCTCTTTTCCCAAGTACGAAATGTCCTCCCCTCCCTCCCCTACAAACCTCCCCTACCACGCCCTCGCCTACCACCCTGGACATGTTGGTTCTCGATGATTAATTATTAATGATTGTTAATTGATTTTTTGTTAATTAATTATTTGCTAGGATTTGGGTGTTATTTATTAGGGGGAACATGCGGCCCACGCTGGCCTAGTGTGTGAACATTTTTTTTTTCAGTAGCAGTGTATTGACTGTCACTTCTCCCCCCTCAGAATGCCTGCCGTTCACTTGTTGGACACTGCAATATCGGGGGAAATCCCCCCGGTAATGACACACTCATGAAAAGTCATTAGATGGGGCGAACCCATTATAGAGTCATTCAGAACGAGGAAGAGAAATATCAAATTTAAACATATGTTAATAGTAGCGTGCTCATTACAGACTCATTAACCTCCTCAAGGTACAACACATCTTGAGCTCATCGAATGTAAATTTAAACCTCGGATTTTAATCGTCGGCCATATTATTCCCGTTGTACATCCTCTTGAGTTCATCGGAACCGTAACTGCTTGACACAGGATTCCAACCTGGGGCGTTTGAAACCAAAAAAGAAACTTCTCTCTCTCTCTCCTACTAAAAGCGAAATAATAATTAGTACCAGATTACTCAGTCATTGACACAGGATTCAAACATGAAGGTTTGTTGTGAGCACCGTCCCAAGTGCTAGGGGTCTGAGGTTCAACCCTAGGTCCTGGTACAGATTTATCTTATTGCCAAACCTTTCCTTCACCTCTGACAAGACTTGTGAATGTGTGGAGTGCCAGGCCTCCACCGTGGTTCCAATCCCACGTTAAACTGTAGGTCCCCCAATCACCCTACCATTGCACATTAGCGTAAGTGCGTATAACCCGAACGGGTAGTAATACGTGGTGCTAATAATAATAATAATAATTAAAACGTTGCCCAGCGGGGAACAAAAAACAACAACAAAAATCACCCTCTAAAGTACAAAACTTATAGCCCTAGAACAGTTCTCACAACTCAGTTGTAAGTGTATCACTGGTTGGCACGATGACCAAGATGCAAGTCGCGTTTAGCTCAGTTTATTTCAATAACGAGACATTCGGGGTTCGATTTCCGGTTGAGTGTATTGAAAATGGTTAGTTACTCGCTACCCCTTAACATCGCATCGCGCTAATACATACCCTCTCACTTCTATGGCAGCGTATCACGACATTGTCACGCCATCTGTTAACAAAAAAAGTAAACACTGGAGGGCCCGTTTCATGCAATAGTGAAATAAGTGCCGCACCCACGATGGAGAATGGAAAGTCTACTAGAAAAACATCCCTGAATATTAATTAAAACCTATAATAGCCGTTTACAGCAAACACAGAGCCTCCCATCGTTCTACATGTCTAATATGTATCACCAAAAAAAATAAGTAAGGCTGAATAAATTAGATTTACTAAGGGAATGTATCTCAATTTTCCAGAGTAGGAATTGGAAAATGAGTTATGAAAATTTACCCCCAAAAAAACTTGCTGAGGGATCAAACCCTGACTTGCCCATAACTATTATCAAAATCGGAAACTCAAACGTAATTACATAGTGAGCTGGTACATACAAACTTGACACATTTTATCACCGCGTCTTACTACCCGATCGGATTAAGTGTATAGACACTAATTACGCTATTTGATTAGGAATTGGGAAGTTTGAACCCACATATGTGTAGATGGAGAGTGAAAAACTACTCCCAGGTCTATGACAGCACTCTCGCAATATGGGCACGTGGACTAAACGTCAGACTCACCTATTATGATTTGTTTGGGATGTGGCGGTCAGGGATTGAAATCCGGTTGGGCGCACTGAGGTTTATTTTTTCCAGTTAATCTTCACGCATAATGTTGATTCATTTAATATTTTTTCTTCCTTATCCTTATATTATTGGTGTACTTAATTAATGTGGATAGGCAAGATGGTTAGTAAGACGTGATTCAAATAAAACAATGTTAAATTACTTTTAAGAGCTATTAATAAATATAAAATATCCTGGAATTTGACAAATAATTAATTTATAGTATTGAGTACAAAGTATGCGTAGAGATTGCATTGATAGGGTGTGGTTGATAATATTAGTTTATTAATAAAGTGGAGTTATGTTACACTACTTAATCTGTCGCTAATATATTCAAACTGCTCTTATCGTACATGTTTAAAATTCAAAACTATGGCCCCAAAAATTTGAGCTTATACGTACAATATATTATCAATCAATCTAAAGATTAGTTTTAAGCATTTTTTCCTACATACACTTAAAAATAAAGAATAAAACTATTTTAATTTTGGTATTAGGGGTAAACTTTATCACAAATGAATTACAAAAGCCGATGTTCACTGGGCAAATTAAAGTCAATGTAATCAAAATAATCAATTATTTAACTAAAGCTCAAAGAAATTATGCAAAAAATATAAAATATAATACTAGACCATTTAAAATTTATTTTAATAAATCAAGAACCCGCTTTGATGTCTACGTGGTCTAAGGTGCTACTCGAGCCATAGACTGAACTGCAGAAAATGGGAAAATTGGGGCTCGATCCCGGTCGAGTATACTAAGGGTGTTTATTCCTAAATGGTTTTCCACACTCCCTCCACAATAATGTGGGTACACTTCCTCTAAATTCTTATTCCTAACACACTAGTGTAATTATGTACATAGGCGTGTAACCCAAACGGTTATTAATATACGCTGCTAGAAATAATTGAAGAAATTCAGTTAAACACGTGATCATTTCAACTTAATTTCAACTGTATCGAGTCATTTTAAAGCAATAAGCGTGGCTAAAAATTAATATTACTCCCTAAATTATGAGCCAATTAGCAATTACCGATTCTATTTCGATCTAAATTAGAAAGAACGGTTCAATGCTTCTCTAGAGAAAACGGGATTTGGTTCATATATATATATATAGCTGATTTTGAGTAACCCTGTCTTCTTCTTCACGTGAATATAATAATAAGTTATGGAACGGTTGATTAATCAAGTCAATGTAAAACTCAGCAACATTTACATCAGGTATTTAAATGATCTTCTTTTACATAACTTAACAAGTGTTTGATATAATTTTGAATTTGTGACTATTCTAAAAGCTAACATTTGTTTAATCTAATCACAAACCATGTTTGAGTCAACATTCTGGTCTAACCGGCTATCGGACATTATAGGGTTGAGTCAACTATTTAATTTTAAGTTGTCTGTTTATTTTCTAGAGTTAAATTTGTGACTGATATAAGCACTGCATTTTTTAATTCCCTCTATAAATCTATGTGCATTGAATAACATTTGCTTAATGAGGGTTTAATCTGTCTGTAAGAAGGGGTGTCCCAGTTCTATTTCCTGTTTGACAAATAGTCTTTAATATATTGGCTAATTTCATAATTACCCTTCAAATTTATATTCATAGGTGGCTAGCATTTTCTATAGCAGTATTCTAGGGTCCTGGGTTCGAATTCAAGAAAACATTTACTGTTATGTGTGCCAAAAATCCAAACTTAGGTTAGCGAGTTTGTAAAGCACCGCAGTTATTTACATGTGATTGGAGAGCCTCCCTAAATACCTGACACCAATGAAGGAAGCTATTACTATGGCGTTGATTTGATTAGCTTATCGAGAATATTAAAACTTATATTGCCTATTTAGAGCCTACATAACTACAGGAAGGAATTAAAGCTTAATAAACTAGATTTACTAAGGGACACCCTTGACTCAGTGGGCAGATACACCATAAACTAAAAGTATATCCTGGGAGTGTTAAACATTACAACAGAAAACTTATAGCCATAGGAATTGATTGACTTTTAGATTAGCTTACGGATGTTGCGAGGAAAGCCTACTTAGGGGCTTCATAATATTGTTTAGGGATAGTAGGAAACCACCCTAATATTTTCCCTGGATGTGACCGCTCATGATGTTTAAAAGTAGGTCAATAGGAATGACACGCATTACTATTTGTTTGCGTCCTTTAGGCCTACTTTATTTATTTTTAAACAAGCACCATATGGGTGTGAACATGTTTTCCTTAATAACTGTGTTCAGGTTTAAAGTGAAACTTTAATTATGATACCACAGTATAACTATTTAAAACAACTAGGTCCTGAGCCTTTATGAAAACATTGACAATTCTCTCTAAAAACTATCACACTAATAAGTAGAGTCAAACTAATACATAAAAGAGGGAAATATTTTAATCTACGGAGCATAGACATGACAATTAGCAGAAATAATGTTCCCCATAGCCACAAAGGTTTTAGTTTTTAAACACTATGCTACTAAAGCTGTGCGGGAATAATTTTTTCTCGACGAATAGGTTCATGTTTCAAGGGAAACTTTAATAATTTTGTAGGGTAAGGGACTTAATACGAATATGCCTAGACCTTTATGAAGTGCTTGAAAAAGATTTTTAAAATGCAATTAAAAGTTGTTTTTCCACATAACTATGCAATATTTAAATAAATAAATAAAGCGTTGTAAATGCCCACTTTTCAATCTATATGACTGGCTGTCAAAATATAGGCCAGGCCTTCTATTATTCCTTTGGTCAAACTATTCAATCGTCAAATAATATTGCATTACTATTTGGTTTAATACGTACGATCACCATAAGTATATATATTTTTTATTTATTCATTTTATAACTCCAATAGCTAGGCTCTCATTTGTTATCTTTCAAAACTATCTCCAATAATTTATAACAAATCAGTAGAAATAGTTTTCATAAGTCTTAAACTTAAAAAAAAATCTAGCTCAACAAATTCTTCAAAATTTGTATTAGTTCTTGTTCAAAATGTAGGATTTGTACGCTTGTTAAAACACACTACCATAACATAAATATCTGAATCTGAATCAAATAGCATCATTAAATTTATCTTAACTAAATCCAACAACACACATTGGAATGTTTTGAACAGTCAGCTGACAGAGTTGTGGCCATGTTGTTCTCTACGGTGATTAATTTGACCTTAACCTCTGCACCTTCTTAGAGTTAGTGAAACCTGAAATTTAAGCTCGGATTATGTGATAACTTAACATTGAAACAGGTAATAAACATCTTGAGCTGAGGTTATGATTTAACCTCGACAAAACCTGGCATTGAAACAGTGGCCCTAAATGTTTTCCCACTCGTCCATGCACGCAAATTCGGGTGAACTCCCTCTACAAATGTACCTTCCTCATCCCAAGTTCATTAGCATTAGCATTTTAATGTATGTGTTTAAAGTTTAAACCAAACGGGAACTAAGGGGATTCCTACATTATCGGACGGTTAACTTGCCTGTGTTCTGCCGGGATACCCCTGCTCTTTGGGATAGGGATGAGGAAGGTAGAATTTATAGGAAATGTATCCCCATTTGCGTGAAGGGAGAGTGTAAACCCCCTCAAGAAAAACCCTCCTCAGTACAGTCGGCTGGGATTGGCGCTCCAGCCTTCTTTTTAAATACCAACTAAACCAGACAATATTTAGAATAAATTGATGGAATATATGACCATGACACGGGTAAAATAGATATTGATAGTGTCCTTTATGTCAGTTATTGAGAATTAAAACCCTAATCTGAAAAGTAGAGAGTGTGAATATAGTATATCAACAATGGTGTGTGCAATCTTTATGGTTTTGCAACCGAGACTCTCACCATACATATAACAGACGGCATCCTTACATATGTAACATAATTCTCTGCCTATACGATCGTTGTAATATGTATGTTAAAGGGGGGGGGGATGTTTCAAGCAGAGTTAATGTTTGTATGTTTGGCTTTTTTTCTTTGTTAAAAACTTTTTAGTCCTCACAAAGTTAATCCGGTTCAACTGATGCATTTCATAAACATTACGTATTCTATATTTGATTATTTTTATAACACAAGGAGGCATATTGAACGAATTATTGTGAACTGCTTCTGGTAAAATAACAATTAATTAATATATTTATAATTAATAATAAATAAATTTACCTCTCAGATCGAAAGTAGGCGTACTAACACAGGATTTAACAAATACTAAGATTTAGTAAAAAACACCTTGGGTTATAGATAGCATCCGAGCTCTTATAATCATGTTTAAAAACCCGCTTCAGTGGTCGCGTGGTCTTCAAAGATGACGGGCATGTCGGGGTTCAAATCTCAATCGGGTGTACTGAGGGTGGCTTTTCCTAAATGGTTTTTTACTTTCCCTGCATGAAATGTGAGTGCACTTTCTTTAAAATGCAACCTTCTTCTTCCCTAAAACATTAGTGTAATTAGTACATTTACGTAGGCTATAACCCGAAAGGGCAGTGAAACGTTGTGCTATATATATATATATATATAATATAATATTATCCACAGTGGGTCGATGTTATTAGGACAGAGTATAGGTACTGACAATATAGTAGGTTCCACAGTGGGTCGATGTTATTAGGACAGAGTATAGGTACTGACAATATAGTAGATTCCACAGTGGGTCGATGTTATTAGGACAGAGTATAGGTACTGACAATATAGTAGATTCCACAGTGGGTCGATGTTATTAGGACAGAGTATAGGTACTGACAATATAGTAGATTCCACAGTGGGTCGATGTTATTAGGACAGAGTATAGGTACTGACAATATAGTATATTCCACAGTGGGTCGATGTTATTAGGACAGAGTATAAGTACTGACAATATAATCGAGTTTCCTCGCCCTGTTGTTGCGATGGTAATCATATTGTTCTACAAACCTCCCTCCATTAACCAACAGAGGGGTAGGAGGGGGTAACTCTTGATGAGTTACTTGTCGAGGAAAATTACTCGTCTCGCGAGGGTTGAGTTAGGTTAAGTTGCAGGACTAGTTAGCGCTCTCAGCCCAGGATCTACCTAAGCGTCGTGTAATTGGTTTTCTCGTCCCGGCAACCCCCGAGGGGGTACACCCGAGGGAGGGGTAAGGGGGAGTAGAATACTTTCCTGTAGAGGAGCCTTATGTTAGCATCGACCTCAGAGTGGAGAGCATGTTTTTAGCCGTGCTAGTACGACCTTGGAACAAAGGCGACCTACAGGACAATTGTCCGTGTTCTATTATTGTTATTTAAATGAATGGATGATGATGACGTCACCCCTCCACAGCACTTGCCTCACCGTGTCATTTCAAGAAGAGCTCAGGCCCTTTCAGGAATAGTTGTTTCAGTTTGGAGAGCTAGGTAATGTCCCAGTAATGTCCCTAGCAACTCTCCTGGAATATTCTGTAAGTAACACAGTGGAGTCCATTGGTCCGGGTCTATGAGGAGCTCCAACACGTGTCGGGTCATCTCTCTTCCTCCCCAGATCATCTCTCGTGTTCACTGCTCATCACCGTTAGCTTGTGCTTGTGGACAAACATTGTCACGGGGGTGATGGGAGGTGATACGTGTACTAACCAGCGATAAAACTAACACAGCACCTGGGAATAATGGGAGGTGATACGTGTTCACCTCCACACTACGCAAGTAACACCTCTGTTCATGAGGATCACTAACACTCTACGCAAGTAACACCTCTGTTCATGAGGGAGGGATAATTGATGACGCTGAAGGTAGCAGTAGCCCCCCCTCTCTTGTTTTAATTAAGTGCAAGTTAAAATTGTTTAAGTTGATGAGGGTTCATTAAGGGCCCATAGGACGGAGCCGATGGGTAAATATGGCGCATGCGCGGCAACGGACGCTATTGCGCACTATTTCACAGTGTTAGGGTGGGTCGCGGTTGCTGTTTGTCCACCCCCCCCCCCCCCCCCC
>CABFVZ010000581.1:167233-213154 GCA_902151445.1 Timema monikensis | reverse complement strand
TCGCCCCCCCCCCCCCCCCCCCCACCAGTCTCACTTCATTAAACCACCCCCCTGAGCCAACCCTCTTCCCATTCCCGGGGTTAAAGGACAACACACCGGTGCTAATAGCACTTGGCACCTACTTATAATTAATACCACTTAGGGTTAAAGTGAACATTTAATGTTTGTTATAAAGCATGTTGGTGAGACCTCAGACTAGACGTCAAGTTCATCTGGTGACCTGGAGAGAGGGAGGGTGGAGGTAAAATATCTCCTGGCACAAATGTTGGATGTTACATTTCCTCCACAATAACCTTTCCTCATTCATACCCAATGCGTGTAGTCAAATGGATACATCTAAGATGGGCAGTAAGACACGAAGACCAAATAAAAAACATTTATCCTAGTTTGGACCCAGTCCAGTTCGATCCTTCTCGACATTTCCCAGTACGCCACTGCACCACTGTAAATATGCTACGGAAGACAGTCGGACTTGTATGGAAAGTTTGTTTCCAAAGTAAAAGGTTTGTGCTCACAAAACACACAATCCACTAAACAACGTTCCAATGTTCTTCAGTTTCAGTTGAACTAGCACTATTTATTATCCCGGAAATACTTTTTACAATAAACAAATTGAAAGTAGAGTGTTTTGATCACATTCTATTTTAGTCTAAGCTGTCATCCGATCAAGAGAAAGTTTGTGTTACTGTCATCTAAATGTGACAGAGCAGGACAATAATTACCTTTGAGATTTCCTCAAGGTAATACATTTATACTGAAAATAGTTTAACTTGAGGTATTTAAAGTGCTCTTCCTTAACCCACTGGTAATATGCTAACATCAATGCTATTCTAACTTGTTTCAAGAACAAGCGCAACACCCAGTCCCCCACCCTTTAATTATCACTGTGGAAATAGAAGCCTCAATTTAACCAATAATACGTTCAATGTATATATATCAAACCTAAGATCCGCGACATAATCGACCGACGCGCTACCAACTTAGGTAAGGGTTCTTAAATTGTTTCTATCAAATTCCCTTAGTTTTTGTTTTTTTAAATTCAGCGAGTGTTCCTAAAATACATAATTCGGGTGTAAATGTCAATAGATTGAGATCATACGAGCTACCCTCCTGATTACCTGCGACTGTTCTTAGACTAACACAAACATTGTTCAACAGCCTGCTCTTAGGCTAACACAAACATTGTTCAACAGTCTGCTCTTAGACTAACACAAACATTGTTTCACAGAGAGGTGTTGTATAAAGTGGTATGTACGAGAAGTTCCGCGAAGTTGGCAGCACCCATGATAGCACCCATGATGACACAAATTATGAGACCTATGCCAATGTTTAGTGCTGAATTTGTGCCACAACAATATCCTATTCTGTTAATTTTGGCCGCTATAGTTTTCGTGTGGAAATCATAAGCCTTGGGTGCTGTTAACTTCATGAAACTATTGTTTGTGGAGCGTTCCTTATGATCATATAGCCATGATGATTCGTTGATTGATTGATGACGGATCAATAGATAGCGAGTTTAGGAGTAAGGGAGGACTGGTCAGTGTATATTTGGTTACTAGTACCTTGTTCCCCCCTGTAGACCTGTAGTCAGCCTCCCAGACCAGAGCACCTCCCTGGTCCACCCTGTATATAGTGTACCTCTCAATTGAAAGGAGACGGCTCGGAACCTTCAATACAATTCTTCTTCACGAGCAGATCCAATTTTCCCTGTCTCGGCTCGTTAGCAGGAAGATGGATTCTTCCAGCCTCGCTTTCCTCCTCTCTCTTCAATATGCTCCTTCTATATCCACGCACCCCTGTTGGGATGAAGAGATCCATTTACTACCACAATCTTTTATAAAAACTTGCTTTGGTTTCGTTTGAATGCGGTTGTTAAACATTATTATCTGTATCTGAAAATGATGTTGGATAGTGTCAGTGTTGCTCTGACCCAGAAGAAAAAATTAAGATGATCCACTTTCTAAGAGTAGAAGTATATGTTAGAAGTGTTAGTTCATTAACTAGACAAGAGTAGAGATATATGTGGGCAGTGTTAGTTCATTAACTAGACAAGAGTAGAGATATATGTGGGCAGTGTTAGTTCATTAACTTGTCGCATCCGACACGGGTGTACAAGGGAATTATTTTAAAGAGATTTATAAAATGATTTAAATAACAAAATTAGATTTATTATAAAATAAAAATAAAAGATAAGATTGATTAGAATATATATACAAAAACATGAGATAGAAGTTCCAAATTAATACTGTCTTGTTGAAACACGGGCCAGATCAAATGCATTAGGCTTGAAGAGCAATGTTCGGTCAGGTGATTCTAAAAGAAAAACAGTGAGGTAATTATAAATAAACGTTAACTGGAACTGATATACTGTTATCCCTTACTGCGACTTCGAGTTGCATCATTTGAAGTGCAGTCTTCTGGTGAAGTTTGTGGCTAGGCACCGGTCCCGTGGTATAGTGGGTGGGGGTAAGGAAGAGTCTCAGCAACACGGGTGTCGCGGTGGGTGGTAGGATGGAGTCCCGGGAACGGGAGTCGCGGTGGGAGGTAGGCAGGAGTCCCGGCAAAGGGGAGTCGTGGCAGGAGGTAGGATAGAGTCCCGGCAACGTAAGTCGCGGTGGTAGGTAGGAATGGTGAAAGGAAAGGGAGTCCAAACAAAATTGCTCTTTCAAATACGACACTTTATTTGCTCTCTTGTATTGGTGGTTCGCCAGGGTGGGTCACCACTGAATCGACTATAGAATTCACCGTGTTATATACCCTCCGCTGCTGCCTGGCCTTGTCCAATGAGAGAAAAGGGAGCTTCCCATTGGTGTGGGAAAACGTGAGTGATAATAGCCACCAAGCGAGCCAATAGGAAGGGGAGTTCTCTTTGGTGCTGACTACAGTGAGGAACTCGTCACGGACGGCTCAGAGATTATGGACTGTGAGGCGGGTCCAGGCAGTAGGGAGGGTGGTTGGCGCGGCCTGTGCAAGAGTGGAGGAAAGATACAAGGGCTGACTGAACAATGAGGCACAACAAGGTAATTATTATAAATAAATGTTAACTGGAAATGATATACATATAGTATAGTTAACACATTTATAACTTAAATTAGCTTGCTTGATTGGGACTTAAGAAGAAAATTCTTTAAGAGACATAATATAATTAATTGCAATAGAAAGGTTATTTGATTACATTAGTAGATGGTTTACATACAGGTGTCCACACAAAATCGTACTATGGCCTGTCCTTTCCCTATTGGTACTGCCAGAGCATTCAATAGTACATGTATTTACTGACCCACTCCCTGGGGTACAGCAAAAATATAATTCATACAATACTAATACGCAGTCAATAGGTGCCAAAAACGGGCAAAGAGAAAAAAGGTATTATCTGCGCGGACCCCATATAGAAACAAGCGGAGTTCCGCGCTTTACGTACCCAAGTCAATACCACACGCGAAGCGTGGCAACAAGATTGATTCAATACATTGAACGCATTGACCCAACTAGGTCCTAGAAAAAGGATAGACAACCTGGTTGTAGCCATAAAAACAATTGTGTAGTCTTAAGGACTCTAAAGAGAAATATAGTGCTCGTTGAGAATAGCAACCATTTGGACTAAGTCCTTATTACATCTGGAGCTCAAGGCTCTTATATTGAAGCTATATCATACGGATATAGGAAAAACACGGCCTCTTGGACCAATATAACAAGTCTGAAGGACTTGAGCAACACTAGAGTTACTGTGACTACATCAACAAAGTTTTAATAATACAAAACCAAAATCTAGTCACTCTGACTGAAACAAGAAGTCAAAATAAACATTATAGTCGCCTCGACTATACTAAGTCTGAAATAAACAATAAGTCAGATGGACTAATAAATAAACAATTTCTAATCTTTCAACTAAACAATAAGTTAGATGGACTTATTAACGTCGCCTCTATACTTAGGAAATTGGAGAGGATATTCCTTGGTTGTGTGGTGGTGAGAACCACGTCCAACACTCTATGGTCACCGGTTCCTTCGTGAAGAGAAGTTTTCATCGAAGGCGTGGTGGTGAGAACCACGCCCAATACTCCATGGCCACCAGTCCCTTCGTGGAGAGAAGTTCCTTCTTCAACGACGTGATGTGATATAATAATATAAAGTATATCTGAGAGTACTTATTTTATACCCTTTCTCTGACTAGAACGGAACATAAAAAGAAATAGAAAAAGACGTAATAACACAGGTGGTGATAGGAAGGACTGGAGCTTGAGGGGTGAGGTAAAGGGGAGGTTCGAATACACGCCACCACGACAGTGGCGCTCGAGGGTCGTGGGAGCGAGCCTAACTTAGTTTTAGTTCTTTTCTACGAGTGGAGATGTAGTAAATGGATGTGTTAAGACACACCCTCTTGCCATTTGTGTTCAATATTTTCCTAGAAGGCATGTTGGCGTTATTCGATCCCATCCAGCCACGGTGAGTAAGTCTTGAAACATATTATTCCTGGGTGTATTAGTTTTAATTATCTTCTTTGGATTCCACTATTGTCAGTTTAGTATTTGTATTCAGATTTGTATTATTAAAATCCTTTGTGATATTTTCTATTGAGATGCACGTGGATCATATCCGAGTCCATCCAGTCGTTAACAGTAGGTTTTGAAGGATATTATTATTAAATATTTCAAATCTAATCCTCTTCTTTGGATTCTGCCAATATAATTATTATAACTTCGTATTTTTACGTAGCCTAATTGTGTAGTTGTCAACTTTACATGATTGACACGCTACAAACTAAACAAGTATAAATCTATATTTGGGCAATGTTAGTTCATTAACTAAACAAGAGTATAGCTATATGTGGGCAGTGTTAGCTCATAACTTTGCAAGGTTGGATTAGTGACTAGCCAAGTTGTTGGAACATGGACCGGTGTTCACATGGACCCTGGCGTCGCTCTCACAACCCTTTGTTTAGTCAGTGACGGGAATATGGCGGTTGGAGACAGGTCGTGTGTTCTAAATGCCCTTTCCTCAAACATCATCCCATATATCTTTACGCAACTACGGGTACACTTCTATAATTTCTATCTTCTTCCTACTATCGTGAATATGCAGGCGGATGGTAGCTCTCGGAGAACGTACAATATATATGTTACGATATTTGTAGAGTGTTTATAACAATCGCTGTAGCAAAATAAAGCCATCGTTAAATATAATACTTCACTGAACTCGAGATTCAAATTACCTTAGTCTGGATCAGAACAAATTGGTTGTCACACACGATTCCACCAATCATATTGTCTGTAGACATCAGAGAAAAAGGTGACTCCATCATGTCCAAAATACTCGTCAAATAAACTCTATCACCTCGCTCGTCAGTGAAACCGGAAACTAGTGTTAAGACAAACTATGTCCAACAATTTAATAAATTAGTGATAAAACAAGTAAAAAACCAGACATCTCTACAAGCACCAAGAATACAACATGGCCGACGAGAGTAAGCTGTACCAATATCGCTTGAATTAGTGTATATTTGGTCACATCTATCTGTTGTATTAAATCGTCTTATCAACAACACTAAGTATATGACAAACCCCAGGAAACCAATATGGCGGCTGTTGGTACTCTGTGCAAGGAGCCTCTATTCTCGTATAGTTTGTTCTCTATCTTGTTATCTTCACTCCTAAACACGAGCTAAGTATATGACAAACCCAGGAAACCAATATGGCGGCTGTTGGTACTCGGTGCAAGGAGCCTCTATTCTCGTATAATTTGTTCTCTATCTTGTTATCTTCACCCTAAACACGAGCTAAGACTCTTTGTGTGTTCTGTCGTATTAGTTATGCATTGAAGATGTCTTGGGTTGGATCTACATTGCTCTTATCATCCTCGTATGTAACGTTCTCAGCATAGAATATGCTTGCTTCTAATACCAGGCGAGGAGTGCTCCAGAATGTTCGATAAGGCTACAAACCAGCGTTTGGTTCAGATTCATCTCATTGCAAACCGGCTTGCGTTCACACAGTTTGAACATCTTAAATACCTATCTATTCATTAGGGACCATTACTTAGATTATAAATACAATTTTATTTAAAATATGTTTTTACTTAGATATTAATTTCATCTGCAAACTTATCTTCGATTAGACTATACTTAATATCGGTATTCGATTACCTTTCTTGTGTTTATTTAGTTAAAACTTTTTATTGTGCTTTTGAAATTTGGACACACTATTGACGTAAACTTGAAATATCTCAAGTCAGTCTTGAAAACAAATAATGTTTTATTATATTTTTATCATTCAACTCCCTAGTCCCCTAGATCCTGACAGGAGTGTACCAGTAATCTAGGAACAAATCCCTAGTCCCCTAGATCCTGTTGTTCCTGCAGACGATGCAAGAACACAAGATGGGAGGTAGACATGTAATTGAAGCTAGGCGCGGTCAGTCTGGGATTGAACCCTGACCCCTCACACAGTCGGGGGTAATTGAGGTCGCAGCCTCACCTCTTATTGCTAAGGGGAGGGGAGGTAATAACATAAATCCAGTCAGCTTTGTGCTCGCCACTAAAGGTCGTATGTTTCCTGGCCGACCGAGCGCCCGCACTTCATAACAAGCCCTGGGAGGGTTAATACCCCCTTAAAGAGGTCCTTAGTTCTCTTCCCCTTACAGTTATACACACAGCTTCACACGCGAGCAATTTAACAGGGAACCGTGCAATTTTTAATATCTAACAATGTCTAAAGTAATAGTTTCTAGAACTTTGCTTCATTCAGAAACTATATATATATATATATATATATATAGTATCAACTACGCTGGAGTTGTAGAGATGAAGGAATAAACTGCTCCAATGGCCACATGATTTAAGGCGTAACTCTAGTGTTTGTCTAGACTGTCAATGACAGGGGGAGAGTGGATTAGGTCCTGGTTGGGCGTAATTAAGCGGGTTGTTACAAAATGATGTTCAACGCAAATGCGGGTATACTTCCTCTAAATTCAACTTCTCTTCCCCGACTCTTTAGAGTAATTAACACACATGCGTATAACCTTAACAGACAGTAAGGCGCAGTGTGATAAAAAAAAAAACTGTATTTTTGATCGAATGAACACGTATTCGAGTGGCAAACCCCTCAATCCATCCAACCGGGATTGAAACCCTGTCCCACCAGTATTAGCTTCTAGAGTTTGTCCATGTGTGCACAGTTTGTGTTGATATCAACAATTTGATAACAAACTGATGTGTACAATGTACAAGTGTGTCATATCACTCTTTGTACTTTGTAAATACAAGTGTGTCATATCACTCTTTGTACTTTGTAA
This sequence comes from Timema monikensis, assembly GCA_902151445.1. Classification (NCBI taxonomy): domain Eukaryota; kingdom Metazoa; phylum Arthropoda; class Insecta; order Phasmatodea; family Timematidae; genus Timema; species Timema monikensis. The sequence continues at coordinate 205,864 of CABFVZ010000581.1, read as the reverse complement.
GAACAAATTAGCCCTCATGTTTAGGATAGTCCACGAGAATAAAACCAGTAGGGTGACTTCTAATCAACTGTATCAACAGTATCAACGTGTATCTGGAAACTAGTTGATTGAACTTCATATTGCACGCTACCAGCATCGAACTCCAACCTCTTGGTCGAGAGTCAGTTAACCCTCCAGAGGTAATATCTGCCCAGATCACGATGCGCAGTCGTTGCGAGTCGCCAGCAGGTGAAGCGTGTGTCGTGCGGTTTGCGGAACTGCAGGGGGAGGTGGTCTGAGAGTGACGGCCTTGATCCGTCCTTTGATTGAATCACGTGCACCCTCCCCCTCCTATCCCCCCTCTATGACTGGGGGGTGACGTGATGGATTCACTATGATAGCCACATGATCCCCTTACCTTGATATCCACATGATCCCCTTACCTTGATAGCCACATGATCCCCTTACCTTGATAGCCACATGATCCCCTTACCTTGATAGCCACATGATCCCCTTACCTTGATATCCACACTTTCATCCCAACCGAGGGTATTTTGGTGCTTAGGTACTTTTTTCGTTAGTGTCTGATTGTCTGAGTGTGTGAGTGTCTGAGTGTGTGAGTGTCTGAGTATGTGAGTGTCTGAGTATGTGAGTGTCTGAGTATGTGAGTGTCTGGGCGTCTGAGTGTGTGTGTCTAAGTGTTTGAGTATGTGAGTGTTTGAGTATGTGAGTGTTTGAGTATGTGAATGTCTGAGTATGTGAGTGTCTGAGTGTGTGAGTGTCTGGGCACATGAGTGTGTGTGTATCTGTAATTACCAGTTTGTAAAGTCAGATCTAAGTAAACACTCACACTCATATGTACTTACAGTGGTACAGTGGCGTACTGGGAAATGTCGAGAAGGATCGAATACTTGACCAGAGGGAGAGCTGACCAAGATAGTTATATTGGTAATATTGATGTATTTAATTGTTAATCTGTGATATTCTTCATAGCGTCTTACGTAAATATTTGAAAATAAAATAAGCCAGGAAGTGATATAATCGATAAGTCTTGATAAATAATATATACTAGCATTTCATTTTTGTTTATAGAAGTTTATCCCTTCATGATTATCTGATATGATAACGTAATCAAAGTACAATAGTTCCGTGCCCCATAATAGCTTGGCTCCAGGACATCTATTACATTCCAAACAAGTTCTATTACATTCCAAACAAGTTCTATTACATTCCAAACAAGTTCTATTACATTCCAAACAAGTTCATTTACATTCCAAACAAGTTCATTTACATTTTTTAAACATGCACTGGGCGCCTAAAACACTTAACAATATTATCAGTATTTTTACGAACGTCCATTATCTTATTTTAAAACAAAATGTCTAGGATCTGTATATTTATGCGTGAAATAGTTCTTTGTTTGATAAAAATAAACACATTAATTGTGTTATAAAGACACAGAACCTGCTTCGGTGGCCGTGTGGTCTAGGGCGCCACTCTCTGAATAAACTGGACTGCCGATGACGGGGAGATAGAGGTTCAAATCTCGGTTGGGTGAACTGAGGATTTTTCCAAAATTATTTTCTTCTCTCCCTTTACGCAAATTCCCTCTGTATATAACCTTCCTAATCAATCCCTAAAACCATTAGCATAATTAGTACACTAGCATATAACCCTAACGGGTAGTAAGACGCAGGGATTATAAAAACACAAGCAAACGAACTAATTTTCTGCGGCATAAAAAAACTTCAACTGTATTCTGGCAGGAGACAAACTAGACCTCTGACAGTTGTGTGATGCGGGTTGTATTATAATCTAGTCCAGGGAACACTGCGTTCACTTTAAATCTGAATAAATTGCCTCACCGGCCACTTTCACCTTATCCGTTTTTCTATAATTTAATACTATCTGAAATAGTAATTAATATTTATGCTATAACTGTATTAGCTAGCTTGGAATATTAAAATGTTTGAACATTAATTATATGAGAATAATACAAGGATAAACAAAATGTTGGGAAATAAACATACAAAAATGTTCGATATAGTAATGTTAATAAATTTCAATTGAAAAGATAAACCTAATATATTTAATTTTATTTAAATATACACTCAAAAATAATCTGTAGATTATTAGACTCATCTCATGTGGTGAAGTTCTATTACTATTGACTTAACAAATTACTTACTCGATATAATTACTTGTTCTAACGTTTCCGTTTTGACAAAGTGTACGAATTGGAGACAGATATAACATAATACATTCCAAAAATACAAGAGCTCCGATTGGATCGAATGGGTTAGTGGAGATCTCATTTGATCTGAGCTCACAAATCTGACATTTTGCCTTCCGCGGAGGAATATTTTATGAGTGACTACCTCACTAGCAAAACGAACTAACTGAGAATATTTCCCACGTTCAAGTGAAGACTCTGGAAGTGTGCTCGTTCAGATATTAAAACATTCTGAATATCTTGGTACGTTCTGCAGCCACGTGGCTCTGTTATATCTCTAAGGCACTCAACAAAGTTTCTCCAATATTTAGATTGTATTTACCTTGGCCGCCGCTGTGCAGCGCTCAAGTCGGTCCTTGGAAACCTTCCTTACCTTTCCTCGCACATTTTCTAAAGAGTTGTTTTATTGTGTCTCGCGCGTGGGGAGGTCGACCCTGATCGAGCGTTTTGTGTCCAACCGGTGAAATTTATTCTCCTTCAGAGTCAAAATGGTGAAGTTTATAATGCGAGCCTCCCTAAAATATATATATATATATACTTTGCTCCATATTTACTTTAAAAAAAAATTGCTTTCCTATTTTGGGTGAACCTGTAACTTTCTTTTCGATCACTATCTCTGCACAGTGATAGTTATTATGAAGAATACATCATAAAGAAACACAAACAAAAATGACCAATTTTATCGTAGGGATTATTCACAGCGTTTTCCTTCTTATTTGAAGATTTGAGAGATAAATAAATAAATTGTAAAGAGGAAGTCGGACAAATGCTTGGAAAAGACAAAATTGCGCATCCTTTTTTTTAAAAAAAAACTTGATTATAAACACTTTATATGTGTTTAAAAAAACTTTTTTTTAATTGTTTTTATGTATAACTTATATCCAATCTAAAAGTGTGTTTATTTTATTCTTTTGAAAAAATAAATTAGTTCTAGGGGAAAATTTCAATAGAGTCCAAATTCAACAAAACGAATATTAACTTGTATATAAAATATATTTTTTATTGACCGATCAACAAAAAAAATGAGCAAAAGAGTTTGTAAATTCTTGAAATGATTGGTCGTGCATAAAATGTCTGGAGAATGTTTATTCCGTCAAATAACTCAAGTATTACAATGAATATTTAAAAATGATTATTTAAAGATCTATTACAAATAGATGAACCGAGAGTAATTTAAACGGTTTGTTTCTATTCTGAGTATAGACGAAGAGAATACAAATATATTAGTCAATAAACTCTGTATTATTTACGACTTGAGTATTGTTACATTGTCACAGACCCGACGGAAAACTGCTCAGGTATAACTTCTTTTGACGGAAAAAGGATGTTCAATCGAATCAACATGATTTGTGTTGTAACCCCCTACCCTAAAACCCCCAAAATGAGTACGATAAGGAAGTGAGATCCAAATTATCATTTATAGATTAAACAAACATTATGATTAAATATAACCAACTAAGCCAAAACCATATAAACGCTCATAATTGAAACAATAAATGAATATAATATATAATAATAATAATAATAATAATAATAATAGTTAAATAAAATGGCCTAAGTTAGATTCAAAACAAAAGGTAATCGGTTATAAATGAGAATGACTAGTCTCAATTGACATAATCACTATAAAGGAGCTGATAACTAGTTTCCAAGCCTGGTAGGGCAATATCACAATTAAATAAAACATTTCTATTCACGCCCAATATGACGGTATTTAAATTATAAAATATATTGAATTACATACTCAATATCGGCACTTAATTAGAAAAAATAATTTCTACAAAAATAATCTCGACATCTAGTGACAAAGTAAGTTGTGGCAAACATTTATTAAAGTGACCTTAGAAATAGGATTTTAAATTAAATATTCGATTTCAATAAATAGTTAAAATTTAATTTTTAATCTGAAAGGTAAGTTTTGAAAACAGGTCAATGTATAGTCCTAGAAAGTCATCACGTGATCCCAGATATGGTATAATGGGGTATTAAAAGTAGGGCAGAAGAGATGGGCAAATGAAGGAGAACATGGCGCATGCGCGGGACCAATGGAAAAACTTGCACTAGCCCAGAAGTTTCTAGTCGTGGAACACTCTCGAAACATCTATAACGTTCTACTGAGATCTCGAGGCATCTGTTGCGTGGAGCTCATGACGTCATCTGACATAACACACCACGCTGGCACTGACTGGCACTCTCTTTAGTCGGGCGGTGAACGTTGAGGTGGGTAGGACGGGTGAAGTCTCTTTAGTCAGGCGGGAACGTTGAGGTGGGTAGGACGGGTGAAGTCTCTTTAGTCAGATGGGAACGTTGAGGTGGGTAGGACGGGTGAAGTCTCTCCGGGAGTAATTGTGTAGGTACCGTTATTTAATATTCACGTTTCTGACATGTTCCAAATGTTACAATCACCCCCCACTTCTTAGGAAGATGAAGGTATCCAGCTCTGTAGTTTAATGTAGAGGAGGCACCATCCTCGCTGCTACGAGCTGATTTCACTTGCTATGCAGTTCCTAACTCTAGATTTACCCAAGCTAGAGACACTCTAACATCTGATGATGGGGGTGTGCGATGAAGATAGCTGTAAGCCAGCTGCAGCAAGACGAGGTCGTACTGCAGCCACGTCTGTCTTTGTAGAGTAGTTCTTCCCACGTTGCTCCTTGTGGCGGTCCAGCCTCTAGTAATCGCCACGATGGAAGGAAAGGGATTAGGGGAGACCAAACAGTAGTGAAGGAGGTGTCTCTGGAACACACATCTTACAAATGTTGTCTTACATCAGTGGTTTGGATGATGCATACAAACAAACTTGCTTGAACACTGTCGACATCAAGCCCAGCCTAGGTCACCTCGCACCAGGCACGAGCGGACCACACCCCTCAAAGTTTGAACAGTGATGGGTGATGGCGGGTCATCACGAGCAAAGCGGGGCATCTCTTGGTCGAAACACGCACACTCTTCAGCATCGTCGAACAGGCCAGTGAGATTATTTGGTTGACTGGCGACACAAAGGCCTTGATGAGTAGCCACTAAGCCAAAACGTAATTAATTTCAAATTAGTGCGATTTTCCTGGCTTGTATCCTAAGGGTATAGGCTAGATGGTCTTCCATCAAAGATGTTATTGGCATACAGATACATATATCCATGTAGAAGGTGACCTCTAACGTTAGTTCCAGTTTCAACAAATAATTAATTGTAAGCCAAGTTTGCAGTTTCCCTCTTACTGGAAGTTTCCTGCGCGGTTTGATCACTTTGGGACATATCACTATTGTAGTGACATTGGCGGTATTTTATATTACCCACCTAAGGGTGTTTCTTTCACAATTAGAATTGAATGCTGATTATGTGGATAATAGGGTTTGAATCCCGGTATAGTGTACTGAGAGTGTTTTCAACCCTTCCTATACCAAAATGCAGGTATGTTTCATCTAAGTTGAACTTTCTTCATCCTTAAAACATTATCGTAACTAGTACATCGTGTGTACAACCCGACCGGGAGGTAATAGTGAGCCGTGAGGATTAAAACCTTCCGATGTTCTAATGCTGATGTCGACCATTTCCTTCCCAGAGAGAGGCCAGGCCCTCTCAGAGACAAGCTGTATTGTTCCTGCTCGATGTCAATATGGCGGGGTTATTGGAAAACATGCACAGCTGAACATGGAGCAATCCTACCATGGACTTGTGACGTCATTTCCGATAGTGTCTCCGTGTGTAGGGGTCAACACCGGGACCTCCATTACCAACATCTCTCGTTTTGATTATCTTACTCGGATGGGCTAAGATATTGATGAAACATTTTTATCCTACTGAATGAAAAAAGTTGTATTTGAGAGGAGTCTTCGAGAAAACTACCATTTGAATTTGTTCAATGATGTACAAACTAGTTTCTTATACTGAAAACTAACTTCTTTTAAGATCAACCTGCCCCAACATTGGAAAAAACGAATATTTTTGCTTCTTTCATGTGAAATGTAACCTTCTGGTCGATTATTTTAAGGGAGCATCAGTATTTTACTTTATTGTTAACAGTTTCAATTTAATTTATCTTGATAATGTCAAAATATATTTTGAGAAAAAGTGCATTTATTGAAGATTTAATTTATTTAGTCCATAATTTGTTATTTATTGAATTATTTAACAACTTAATTAACAACGTAACATTGTACAAAATTTGTTTTTATATATATTGTAATGTTACTGATTTGCCCCTAAAGAATATGTGAGAGCATTGACAATAATATTGTCCTAATTTTATAAACTTATTTAATTTTATTTGAACTTTATAATATATTACATGGCGCTTAAAGCACTTCTTCTTCTAAGAAGGCACGAGCCACTGGCAGTGACATCAGAGCGCGTGACGTTAGTTGAGTCAATATGACAATTTAAGGTTTTTTAAATAATAACTTCCTGTTCTGGAAAGATCGAATAGAAATTTTAAAAGGTAATTTGAGGCAGCTTCCGGCTCTCGGACCTTCTACTGTCACCGAGATTTTTTTTCATTTAAATTTTTTATAACATCTTCGAGAATGTTCTTTTCGAAGTGAGTTATATACTCGTCGTGGTGAAATAATCGACAGTGGCTCAGTGGCTCAGTGGCTCACTGAGTGGCTCATCAGACTGACTAGCTCTGTCACTCCAGCCTTCAATACGCACGGTCGTGTATTCATTATCAGTCGCGTCTCGAAATTATTAACATAATCAGTTTTACGATCAAAACAATAGTGACATTAAAATAAAATCACATCTAACCTAATAATTGTGTATTATTTCAAGAGTTCGACAATCGGCGCTCAATCACAGGGCTATAATTACCAATTATATAATCAAGGTACCGAACCGCTTTAATTAGTGCTCGATCACGGGGCAATTATCAGCTAATTAATTAAACAGAAACACATCAATTAGCGCCCAATGTGAGGCGAATAAAACCATAACTCTTCAATTAGCACCCATCGCGGTGCAAGAATATTTCTATAATTCTTCAATATATGTTTAAACATTATTTTAGGCCTACATTAAGCGTAGTTAATTTCAACTTACCAGGTGGCCTAATTGACAAGACAATAAATAAGTTTCTTTGCACCATTCGTACTGCAGACAAATATTGTTAAGTTGTCGCTTTGTAAAACATATAGAGTCTGACTCATGATTTATCGCTACTGACAAATACACTAACATTAACCCTATCATAGTCAATTCATGTGCGCGGCTTATTTACTGCAATTATAGCTTCTTTAGTTCTTGAATGGTGAATAAATGTAATGAGCCACGAGCCATGTTGATCAAAAACCCTTGAAGATATTAAATTTGTAGTGGATAGACCCCTTCGAGACACCCCCTCGAGTTCAATTCACGTGGTTTGGGCTTTGAAAGGTTGAGGAATATCAAGTCTAGGGGTGGAGGCTCTTGACATGCCAAATAATGTACTGAGGAATATACTGAGGAATACGTTTCTTGGTCTTGTTATTATGTGACCGCGTACCAACCTGACCTACCGGAGTACAAGTTGTCCTAGCCTGACCTACCGGAGTACAAGTTGTCCTGTCTTATCTTGGCTATATAATGTGTGCTGTTGCCTGCGGCAACGATACATTCCCGAAGCAACAAATCAGAGTGATACAAAGCTACCAGGGGAAGGGGGCACTGTAACAACAGACAGAGTGATACAAAGCTACCAGGGGAAGGGGGCACTGTAACGACTTGGAGGGGTTGATCAAGTTCCAGGCTGGGGAAAACATGTTTTATCTTGTAAACAATAATCGTATTATTGTTTAAAGTACACACGTACATACACACATAATCACGCCGTTACCATACGGGGTAGACAAGAAACTGTGCATATATATAGTATATTCACACCCTCGTTTACTTGGATGACAGCTCATAAAGTTACTAGAAATAGTCCTTAATGTATCCCTACGCCAACAGCTGGTATCTGCACTTTGGATAACTGTAACGGAAACATATGGCAATGTATGAATGTGATAGTTAGCCACAGTAATTTAGGCAAATATTGTTTATATCTATTTGAGGTCGGGCACAAAGTTTATTTATTGTTTTATTCCACTTTAAAAAATTATTATTCACAGCACTTTCACAAAAGGTCTAACGAATATAACTTCAATAGGCGACCGACGAATTTAAACCATGTGGTTGAACATGACGGAAACATGTTCTTTACAATGATGCACTCACGCAGTGGATAGAAATATTTTATTCCATTAACTATTTCAAAATTCTATAAAATAATCATAAAATCATTTAAAATATATATAAGACAAGTATTTTCTCTTTTCCAAGTAAATACGATGCCTGTATTAAAAGATATTGATGTGTGCACTATATTACACATAATCAATAACGTTCCAAAACGAAAAAAAAGTACTTTTAATTATGTTTGAAATAGTGTTTCGAGTTGGATAAAAAGAAATTACTAAACGTAATGAAATGGTGTGAGAAAACTTAAGTTTACGTTATTTTAAATGTAAAATATAACAGGTAATTAAAAAACTTAACATTTATAGCAAAACTGTGATCTTTTACAAGTGTTGGCAACCCAAAACCTAAACATATGATGTTTGAACTGTCATCCAGGTAAAAACCTATCAGAACAGACTTTATCTCAAAAAACAACAACTCCGTACTTAATCCATCCTGACTAACTTTCTCCACACTTCCCTATTCTTGCATACTTCCTGCGCTTCAACAACATCCATACATTCAGTCATGCCTGCTCTTTTATTATTAAAACTCTTTCTCTTTTTCACACATTTGTATACAACATTTAGGCACGTCTTAGATGGCTTAGCCCTTCCTTTTGCTCCACACACTCTACCTTCATATATATTTGCCTCGTCACTTGATCCACATTCATCCTCTCAATATGCCCAAATCAACGTAAGACTCTTCTTTCAGATTGACGTGTTGTATTCCCTTTTGACCCACAATCCTTCAGCGCCCATTCACTACTGACTGTCCATACGAGTTGTTCCACACACATTTCTTAGATATTATCTCATTCCGACCGCATCCACCTTGCTCTTGTGTTTCTCCTGACAAACCCACATCAATACAACATCTCTATAAGTTTAACTACTCCTCAGAACGTCTTATTGGCATTAATAAATTATTAAGACAGAAAATAAAAAAGTACAAAACTCCTGTCTAAGATTTATTTTAACATAAAAAATATAATCATATTAATAATTAGCTAAAAAGCTTGGTGGCTCAATATGGAAAACCAACGTCTTAGTTTACACCTTTATAAAATTACAGAAAGGAAATGCTTGGTTTATTTCTACTCAGAAATGATCAAAATATACTTTTACATAAATACAAAACACGAACTAAAGCTTCTCTACAAGAACCCAAACATCGGACGAAAAACTTTGAAAAATAATTTGCCTTTCATGTGGAATGGAGTGGAGTGGTTTGGAATGCTATACCATCAGAATTTAACCATTTAAAATTGGTTACTATTTTCAGAAAAGGGTGGAAGAATTATCTGCTGGGCAACCAAAACTTTTAAAACAGACCATCCAATGTCAATACAAAACTGTAGCAAAAATAGTCGGCTATTAAGTCTCAGTATTTATACTACTCAACCTCTTATAATATCGAGAACATGAGCATAATTGAGCAACTCTCAAAACCAGCCATGTAGTCAGGTCAAATATAACATTGTGAATAGCATTCAACTCATGTTCAATTGCTAATTAATAAATCACAATTCCGGGAAGGAGCCTGTTATTAAATTTTGTAGTAATTTACTGAGGCTTCGCGTTTGTTTGAGGTGTGCCTCCCTTGCTTGCGAAGAGGAGCTCAACTCCATACTCACTTCTTGGCACTATTTGATAAACAACCGTTGTGAGGCACTGGAGGCTTACCATGTACTTTAAATTGTGTAAATTGATAGCATTGCGTGTATGTATATATNATATATATATATATATATATATATATATATATATATATTTACTCAACATGTTCTTCCTAAACTCTACCTGAAAATAAGAATTTTAAATAGCTCTTTTAACCTAACAACATTACAAAATGTCCCAAATAATAGGAAACAAAGGTTTGGAACCCGTTTGTTATTGAAATAAAACAAGTCCTTGCACCGTTGATTGGAGCGAACCTAACACACTTTCATTAGAAAATACCCCAAATTGGTCCAGGTTGGCTTTTGAGCTCACAAAAAGGGTCCAAAACCCGTTCTTTCCAGAACCGTAGGGATGTCAATTTGAAAGCCAACTAATATTGATTATGAAAAAGGAATTTGCTGTAGTCAAGTGTTGGAGTTAAGGTGTTCTCTGGCGGCCATCACTTTAATACTAGCGAAAAGCCCGGACTTTCCGGGACTTGGTCGGAGGAATTAATCCCAGTAAAAAGCGAGGATGTACTTCGGGTGATATTCCGGAGCGAGAAGATCAAAAGCCTTGCTAAGCCTTGTTGATACCACAAGCTGCTTCGTCTTGATCCAGACCGCGGTGCATGCTGGGGGACTAGAATGACGCTTTAATGCGCCACGACGCCACTGTTTGACGGAAAAGCCGACAATAACCAGTGAACACAAGTACACAATCTATCATGGTGCCCCTTTTAAACTCAAACACCGCACCAACATTTGCAAGCCACGTGATCTAACGCGCTACTCTCGCGTTCAGTGGACTACCGATAGTTATGAGTAACAACTAGCTGTAGATCTTAATAGAACAGTAACACACGGTCATATCTCAGTAACAACTAGCTGTAGATCTTAATAGAACAGTAATGGCCTATCCCTCACAGTAACATATAGTTGTGACACTGAGCTATCCCTCACAGTAACATATAGTTGTGACACTGAGCTATCCCTCACAGGAACATATAGTTGTGTCACTGACATATCTCTCATAGTAACATATAGTTGTGACACTGGCCTATCCCTCATAGTAACATATAGTTGTGACACTGGCCTATCCCTCACGGTAACATATAGTTGTGACACTGAGCTATCCCTCACAGTAACATATAGATGTGACACTGAGCTATCCCTCACAGTAACAATTAGTTGTGACACTGAGCTATCCCTCACAGTAACATATAGTTGTGACACTGGCCTATTCCTCACAGTAACATATAGTTGTGACACTGGCCTATTCCTCACAGTAACATATAGTTGTGACACTGACCTATCCCTCACAGTAACATATAGTTGTGACATTGAGATATCCCTCACAGTAACATATAGTTGTGACACTGGCCTATCCCTCATAGTAACATATAGTTGTGACATTGAGATATCCCTCACAGTAACATATAGTTATGACACTGACCTATCCCTCATAGTAACATATAGTTGTGACATTGAGATATCCCTCACAGTAACATATAGTTGTGACACTGAGCTATCCCTCACAGTAACATATAGTTGTGACACTGAGCTATCCCTCACAGTAACATATAGTTGTGACACTGAGCTATCCCTCACAGTAACATATAGTTGTGACACTGAGCTATCCCTCACAGTAACATATAGTTGTGACACTGGCCTATCCCTCACAGTAACATATAGTTGTGACACTGGCCTATCCCTCATAGTAACATATAGTTGTGACACTGAGCTATCCCTCACAGTAACATATAGTTGTGACACTGAGATATCCCTCACAGTAACATATAGTTGTGACACTGAGATATCCCTCACAGTAACATATAGTTGTGACACTGAGCTATCCCTCATAGTAACATATAGTTGTGACTGCGACTGTACAACAGCATGAAATCCCCCTCCCCCAGTAACACAACAACTAATGTTGTCACATATTACAACTAGTGTTGTCACCAGATCATTGAAAAGAACCCTCCATCCCACTCTAATTGGTATAAACAAGGTCCGCCCCAAGCAACTCAGGAAGTTACATTGTTGCCACATGATGAGGCTAGGTATACATAGTTGCCATTGTTATTGGAGTCACATTGTTCCCGTGTCTTCACTTCCTGGCGTCCCGACGCTGGTAGGAAGCACGACGCTCGTAAGACGCGCTCTTACAATGCCACTTACTGTTGAAAATTGTGTTCCCAGCAACGAATAATTCATTTGCGATGAGAGCTATAGCTGTGTGTACGGACAGGGGCAGAAACACTTTCCAAACTATTACGAATGGCAACCATGGGCGATACCTTATTTTTAGATCTGGGTGCGTCTCGAGCAAGTTGTATAGCACATCTCATCTGTCATTATCAGTTTTATTGGGGGAGGCTGGGTGAGTTAAGGTATATTAATACCGCCGACCTAATCCCCTGAACGGAAGACGTCACCCGGCCCCGGTGCGGTTAACTTTGGGGGGGGAAGGAGGGGGTTACCGCTGTTATCTAGCCGACCCCAGCCGTCTATCGATCATCCCCCCTCCCCTTCCCAGCACTAAGTGTAGCAAACCCTAGAGGGGGATTGCGCGCAAACTGCCCTGGAACTAGGGGGTGGGGGAGGGTTAGAACCGAGCTGTTGGACCGTGACCGAATTTGGACACGTCCCATTTTGTTCCTTGCCCCGAGCAGTTAGTGACCAAGGCAACTTTTGGACTGGACGCTCGCAAACTTAACTTCCTTCTTTTCTTATTTTCTTTCCTACTCTATTCTATGGGAAGTTTATGTTAAATGACTCGTGAAATCTGGGTTTTCCCTCCTGTCTTGTGCAACAAGGTGCTATATCCAAGTGGAGTCCGTTAGGGCTGTATTAGGTAGTATTTCCCTACTAAACCACCTACTGGCCCAGAAAACAAAGAACGTTAGTGAAGAGTTGATTTAAAAAATGGTTGACTTAGAACAATACACTATTTATATGACAACAATATTACACGCCATGCAATGAGTGGTACAGTCAGTATATGGAAATAATTGATCTTGATTTAAGGCTACTACCGGCATGAAGTGTCGTGGGTTTCTAACCTTAGTGCTGTGTATCATGGCAGTAGCGCCTGGGACTGCTTTTGATCACCACAATATATCTTAGGCTACCGGCAACATGAACCTCCTGTAGTGGTATCCAGAGATAAGTTGATTGTATTGGAGCTTTCAAAGACAGAAATAGTAAGGAATGTTTAACGGCTCTTAACTGCTTCATTTAACAAGTGTATAACCCATTACAAACAATGTATCACATGAGACAGTCTTATCTAACAGCAGCGGGAGAAATACTTTCAACCTTAAGGCCTTCTTTATTACTCAAGTAATAAGACCACTTCCTCATATCACAGTCTTAGGAGATCTCTCTCTCTCTCTTTGAGTGTTTCCTCTCCTCCCAATCTCTCTCTCTCTTGTCCCCAAATTAAACCTTTCATTTACAATTCTTCTCATTGATCCCAACACTCACAACGAGCAGTTTGTTGAGCCTTCGACTTAACCTAATGTAACATATGGGGTCGATACTTTGTGCACTCTCACAATGCATCAAGCTTTATGGCTGCCATCTAGTGCCATCTAGTGCCATATGTAGGTAGAAATCCTGAGAAATGAAGTTGCTCTAAGAGTGTTCCATCGCGGTCCACCAAGAAAGCTTAGCTCACTGGATGGTGTTCAGACAGACAGACAGACAGACAGACAGACCCTCACGGAAAATGGAGGCCTCCATCAATCGATATAATAACAAGAGAAATGTGCCCACATCAAGGTCTGGTTACCACTAGGGCTGGAGATAATGGACAAAATATATGTTCTGTTCTAACATCGACATTTTCTTACGTTTGGTTCTTGTAAACAGATATATTACAATGGCGTGCCCTGTAACTCTTGAAACAAACTACTTACAATTCTTTAAACATGTTTGACAATTGCGAGGTATAAAGTTCAATCCCTGGTCCATGCTCGTATCGACAACATGGACCTGCAGAACGATATCGACAACATGGACCTGTAGAACGATACTGAGAACATGGACCTGTAGAACGATATTGAGAACATGGACCTGTAGAACGATATAGAGAACATGGACCTGCAGAACGATATTGAGAACTGTGAACCGGTTTGAGGGTGGGTTCCACACACATTAGGATCAGAAATACGTTAGAGGACCGTCTTGAGACACTTATGAAGCCACAAGGACATGTGAACCACATCAAGGGCTGGTTGGATATATTATAATCAGAGGCTTGATCAGATATCAGATGTAAGTTTATCTCCAATAAGTGTCTCAAACACACCATTTTCAGTTGCACCATTAACCATTAGGAGGTGATAGTCGATCAAATCTACGGTCAGTTTTCTCCCATCAACTGTTTGATTCTCTGATCATCTTCATGATGGGAAACCTAACCTAGAAATAACACTAGCTCAGTCTTTCCTTCCTTATTTTAGTAGTTTATTAAAGTAAAGTGTGTGTTTTATATAGTCATTTTGAGTGTGAATAGGTTTTAGGATAGTTGTGTCAATTATGGCTTTGTCAACCATAGGCCTTACAGTAAAATTTAGGAAAATAGTTGAGATTCAAAGAAGTCACAGGAAAAAACTAAACGTTCATTTAATAATAGAAAAATAAAATTTTAGATGAGGTTTGTACTAAGTACATTTTATTATGTAGATTTATTAATATCACTTAAACATAGAATAAAACATTTTTCTTGAAGGATGAAATAGATATCTAAATATCAGACAGCCTGGGCTATCAAAGCCATTATATAAAGAGGACATCTAAGCCAAACTTATGTACAAATTAAGGTCATTTTACAATCACTTTTCTTAATACAGTTTAGCCATGTTTGTTTTACTTAATTATTCGATCATATCTATGGTCGAGTGATCAAATTTTTTTTATCTCTAATTAACTTTACTGCGACTGAAAATTGGTCTTGATTTAGGATCAAGCTGATTGTAAGAACAGTGATTGTAAGAACAGTGATTGTAAGAACAAATATGTTTGTGCAACCAGCCCTGCTAATGGTCAGGATAGCCTTGCAAATCATGACACTCTCAATTGTTATAAGTACATCATATATATTACGTTTGACATCTATTATGTCAAACTGGCTTGGAGAAAAAGAAACTCACTATTCTAATGGAACATGATGAAGACAATGAATGTATTCAACTAAATCAACATAGTTTGTTGTTTTTAATGTTCCATTTGGTTTGCTGTAGCTCTCCATTTCTTCCTGTCCTGAATCAAGTATGTTACATCTTGCCAACATCTTGCCAACATCTTCCTCGTGTATCTCCTTGCAGTTTACCTCCACTATCCACTACATCCTTCTTTACTGAGCTGAGTCAAACTCTAATGTCTGAATTTGTGGACGATCTTATTAACTCTTCATTTCCTTATCTTTTCATTTGCTCCTTTCTTCCTCTCTCTCTTTAGTACATCAACCTATGTTCCTCTCTATCCATGACAATACGGATATTCTTCTGTACACTCTATTTCACAATTCTACCAATACTCCATGGTTCACTTCCTTACAAGGCAACCCTTACACAGGGCCGGGGTAATCTTTTATTGATCTACAGACTTATTCCACTAACTAATCTAGGTAAACAGGAAGAAGAAGATGATTTAGCCCTTTGTTCTCAGACTCACTCGCAAGGCACCATATTCAGTCTGCGCTCCAGAAGGCAGCAGGATGCCTATCTCTCCTTAGAGCTGGGGGCAGCGGGATCAGTGAAACTGGTGCACGCAGGCCCGAATGGCACGCAGACGGTGGATGTTGCGGCGCCCATGGGCGACGGGGAGTGGCATCAGCTGGCTCTGGGGTGAGTCACATTATGCTACAAGGCTTTACTTTGTGTTCAGAGACAGGGTTTGATCCCCGGATATGGTGTCCTGCGATAAGAAACCAACCCTCTAGCCCAAAACATTTTGTTTACGTTCCAAAGTTTCATTCTCTTCAACTTATTATAGATTGTAAGTATTCATTATTTAGCACACTAGCTACTATTGATCAATTAATAATCTGGCAACCGATCAATGCCCGATCGTGAGTGTACAATAGACTGGACTCAACATGTGGACTTAGAGCCACGGCTGGTCCACTTGTGTATTCAACCAATTACATTTTGATCAAATAATACTTACGTGTGAAGATGGGTCTGCACATAAAAGTTAGCATATTTTAAATATTTAAAATAGATTTTCTTGGACATAGGAATTGAACCCGGGCCTTGGCACCTTTTTCTTCAATCGCAGACAAGGATTATGACTCAGAGTTTACGCTATGTGGTAATGTTTTGTTATATCAATATATTCTACAAACCATTAATAACTCCATTAAACTGCAGTTGGAAGACGTTTGTGCACTTACAATCTTTACTATCAATTTTAACTCGGTTGGATCTTTCAATGAAATTACACCGACCAGATATATGAAGACCAATCTAAAGTTCTAAGTGAGCTGAGGCTATTAACCACTTAAGCGAGTCCAATTAAATTTCACTTGAATACCATTTGGGCACGATTTAACAAAGGTCGACCCCAATGAGATGCTGAAATCGATACGGGCTTTAATATTTCGCTCGTAGTCAATGTTCGCCACCTCTGTTAGTCTCCATCCAACATGAGGTCAACATTTCATTAAACCTCTGCTAGTCTCCATCCAACATAAGGTCAACATTTCATTAAACCTCTGCTAGTCTCCATCCAACATAAGGTCAACATTTCTTTAAACCTCTGCTAGTCTCCATCCAACATGAGGTCAACATTTCATTAAACCTCTGCTAGTCTCCATCCAACATAAGGTCAACATTTCTTTAAACCTCTGCTAGTCTCCATCCAACATAAGGTCAACATTTCATTAAACCTCTTTTAGTCTCCATCCAACACAAGGTTGACATTTCATCAAACCTCCTGAAGTTTCTATCCAACATGAGGTCAACATTTCATTAAACCTCTTGTAGTCTCCATCCAACATAAGATCAACATCTCACATTATGTACTCGGTAACCTCAATGAGGACAGTCGGCCCTCAAGAAGACCACCTCAGCGCTCTCTACCACGGCGCAACCCCCCTCACTCCCTTGAGATATTGGCATAAAGTTTATTATTTAAATCATGTGGTAAAGTTTAGAATAAATACATTCATGAAAATATTACAAGTTATATAGCCTTGCCCAGTTTAACGCAAACTGTTTGAACTTACTGTGTCCATGCTATACCTCACTCTAATTTGTGCGGGTAATCAGTCTGTTTAGAAAGTTCGCTTTGAAATTTACAACGGTAATAGTATTAATAACGTTCTTTGGCTAACAAACGACACAGTCGGACCATTTCACAAACTTATGTATCAGTTCTGGGAAGCTTTGATTCGAATCTCTAACAAACCATAAAATAATAATGAAATAATTTGTTAAGTAGACTTATTAAGTGACACCATTTTCTCAGGATGGATTAAAATATAATAATATAATAATCATGCTTCTTATCCCAATTTAAAAAGAACTATTAACCATAGGTAATGTGTAATTATCATATTAATTAATTATTACAATCGAAATATCACTCAACTTTCAAGCTATTAGGTTTTTTGAGAAATTACTTAATTGATCGCGCCTGAAAGGGAAAGAGTGGTTCGGGTATTTACAGCAATCATGACAGGAACACATGTTTGTTCCCGCTTGGTTTATCATCGACAAAGATAAATATATCCCGGGATGGGAAGATAACCAGGCAATGAACGTTTGGTTTGTATCCTGAGAGCAACAAATATTTTTAAATACACTACTGACTAAAAACTAACTTTTACTTTTTATTTTCAAAAATAGCTGGTAGGGTTTTTAATAACTATCAATAATTTCGCCCACGCTCCCAAGTTTATTGTTACTGTTTTTATTTCTTTGAAGAATGTTACCTTTTATAGTTCATTTGTAGTTAATAACGTCTGAAACAACCTTTTCTAACCTTTCAATGTGAGTTTGAACTAAGTTCATTAGGAGAGTTTGTTGGAGGGATGAGTTATAACTCCCTGGAAACTCCGGGGAAGAAGGAGAAACAAATATCTGTATCCCTCTTCAGGCACTAGTCTCGTGTTGTCTGTCTTCCAGTGACGTGTCTTGTGTTCCAGACTGCCTTCCAGTGACGTGTCTTGTGTTGTCTGCCTTCCAGTGACGTGTCTTGTGTTCCAGACTTGCATGGTGACAGCTCTGTTAAGAGTATTTCTTGTGTTCCAGACTGCATGGTGACAGCTCTGTTAAGAGTATTTCTTGTGTTCCAGACTCCACGATGACAGCTCTGTCAAGAGCTATCTAGACTGTGCTTGGGTCAGTACAGACATTCTTAAAAGGAACTCGTTGGACACACCTGAGGATGCTGACATTGTCTATCGGCTACCTCTTCCTGGTGAGTTACTTGCTGCTGTCCTTAGTAAGGTATCGGCTACCTCTTCCTGGTGAGTTACTTGCTGCTGTCCCTAGTAAAGTATCGGCCAGCTCTGTTCAGACCACAAGTATTGACAACTGAGGTGAATGTAGCTATTTATAATATTTAAGTGGGATGGTTGGTTTTATGAAGAGCCAGTGAAATATTTACCTTCATCATATCCTAAATGACAAACTTTTATTTCTGGTCACTTTGATCATATTTTAAGAAAGAGTTTAACCCTATCTTGTATCAAAATTATAAATCACATTCAATTGCTCGTGTGTATATTTAACTATTATGTTCAACCATTAGATGGCTCTGCAAGTTGTAATATCATCTAAATAATTTTCCCTCTATTTTAAATCATCCTAAAATAAATCATCTAAACACAGTTTTTCGTTGTGTGTTTTAATCCACTTTATTCTAGGACATCAGAGGATATTATTGCTTATTTATTGTAAAAAGGTAAGTTCTTATACATCCACTTGGTACATAATTCGAAAATTTTATTACTTTTTAAGTTTTTACATATATATTTAAAGGCATTTTTGTTTTCAGGTTAGTGCTATATAAATATTGGGGTTAAATCTACCAGTGATCAAAGTAACCCCATAGAAAATGTAATATGATATTTTCAAATTAGTATGGGGATTTAATAAATAATGTTAGTCTCAAATAACCTTGCAATGTTTTTCAGGTTTACAGTTAGTAAATGTTCGTGTTTTTTAAGGTGTTTGAAATGCCACTAAAACACACAAAAAGAACCCAGGAGCAGAAGATACAGCAGTTTCAGTGAAGAGATGTAAAATTAGGACGGATGTCTTTAACTAAACAGCCGCACATTACAAAATTGCCAAAGGAACTTTGATAAACAGGGCTCATTAAGCTCACACAAGGAAGTTTGGGCGTCCTAGTGTTTTTTTCAGAAACCGAAGAAAAATCTTTTGTCAAACACATAATCAGAGTAAGTGAAGGAAGGGGGTTTCCCGTATGAAGCACTAGATGTTCGCTTCCTAGCCAAACACTACCTTGACGGAAGGAAGATACGTCAGTTCGGAAATAGTAAACTACCTGCTTGTGAAAGGGCACGTTCATTTCTCAAAAGGAACAAAGAAAGTTTATCAAACAGAAACTGCCCAACACATTAAAAAGGGAAAAGCGAGTATCCCCTCTCAAACAATAAACTAATATTTTGATAATCCAAAGGTCTCGATGAAAGATGGGCTAATGACACTCGCGCCATTTATAGCATCATTAGTTATTTAACGAGAGGTTGAGAAACGTGCAAATAAGTGGGAAAATCTAACGTATAATTTATATAAATAATAACTAATGTATGTAAGTTTAGGTAGGTGATGAGCTAGTCCAACTACCCAGGGTTATAATCCTTGTTATAATCATATTTATTGAAATCGAGCCAACACATTCCTTTTTACTCTATCTTACCTCTAGGTCACGTGGCTGTAAGGAACGGGAGATGGCCAGAAAAATAATGAATTAAACCTCGTAAACATTAATTAAAATAACTTACACTTCCGTGCAAATGAAGTAGTTGTAAGCTTCATTATATCGCAATATCGAATGATAGCTCTATACCACAGTGTCTAATGAAAGCTCTATACCACAGTGTCTAATGATAGCTCTATACCACAGTGTCTAATGATAGCTCTATATCACAGTGTCTAATGATAGCTCTATACCACAGTGTCTAATGAAAGCTCTATACCACAGTGTCTAATGATAGCTCTATACCACAGTGTCTAATGAAAGCTCTATACCACAGTGTCTAATGATAGCTCTATACCACAGTGTCTAATGATAGCTCTATATCACAGTGTCTAATGATAGCTCTATACCACAGTGTCTAATGATAGCTCTATACCACAGTGTCTAATGAAAGCTCTATACCACAGTGTCTAATGAAAGCTCTATACCACAGTGTCTAATGAAAGCTCTATACCACAGTGTCTAATGATAGCTCTATACCACAGTGTCTAATGATAGCTCTTTATCACAGTGTCTAATGATAGCTATATACCACAGTGTCTAATGATAGCTATATACCACAGTGTCTAATGAAAGCTCTATATCACAGTGTCTAATGATAGCTCTATATCACAGTGTCTAATGAAAGCTCTATATCACAGTGTCTAATGAAAGCTCTATATCACAGTGTCTAATGATAGCTCTATACCACAGTGTCTAATGATAGCTATATACCACAGTGTCTAATGAAAGCTCTATATCACAGTGTCTAATGATAGCTCTATACCACAGTGTCTAATGATAGCTCTATATCACAGTGTCTAATGAAAGCTCTATATCACAGTGTCTAATGATAGCTCTATATCACAGTGTCTAATGATAGCTATATACCACAGTGTCTAATGAAAGCTCTATATCACAGTGTCTAATGATAGCTCTATATCACAGTTTCTAATGAAAGTCCATGCTCAGAAACATCAACTAAAACATAACAAAGAACAAACTGTATTTGTTTGTTTTATCTCGCTGGACTCTTCATGGGAGGAAGTTGTTGGTTTTACAGATGACCGCAACAAATACCTTATAAGAGAGAGCCACACAAAATATTGCATGTTGTCACCCACCACCACATCCTAGTTTGAAGCTAAGTACTGTACATATTTTACATATTTATTTGAAATTACACGTATACATGTTGGCCTATACTTGTTCATACTTTCTTCAGTTCAATTTTCGTAGGAAGACCCCTCTACTAAATACAAACACTTATAACATTCCAGCACATTATTATTGTTAATTCATGCCAAAAGTGAAAGTTTCAGATCACATGATTACTTTCAACCTGTCAGATGTCCCTCAATGGTAACAGTTCGGAGCCTATCTAGCCACCGATGTGTTAGACAGTTAGAGAGACCACCTAACCGTGTTATTGCACCAGTAACTTGAGACAGTTCCTCGTTTCGTCGCTAGGGGGATTTAGAGCAGCTGGTGATAGTTCCTACGCCAGCCGCTGTATCGCAGCAGTGTTCCGGTACCAGGATTCCCATGGTTGATCCCGCCCTGCTATTGGTAGCCGGCAACCACACGTCACAGCGCAGACGCAGTAAAGGGAGGAAAGGCGTTGATTACAAGTAAGTTTCTTTCTGTCGCTAAGCCAATGTCACAGCCGTCGTCGTAAGAATAGTCACGAGATACAAACCCGGGATGTTATTAGTTGTTAATACATCTATGGGAATGAGAAATGTGATGCCGTTTGAGGCAAATTGTACCAGTTTATATCTGTAGAGAGAATACATAGAATTTAGTTAGAATATATAAATTAATTAAACACAGTTGGAATCGATCTCCAGACTCTATGCTAAGAGGGTGTCACACTTATCAATTCTTACGAGATTATGAGTGTCAACTAGATTTGAATAATTAATTAAAATATAATAAAATCAAGACTTAGTAATAAGTAATAGCTGTTGATCGAACTACTTATCGTTTCGCTTGGTTTCAGTAGAAATAACAAAATAAACACATTATGGTTTGTATCACGATTCCCAGAGAGGTTCTCAATACAAACCAGGGGATGACGTGTTTGTATTGTACAACGAACAAACCTTCTGGCGACAGATTTAGGCATTAATAAGAACAGACTCGAGAGAACAATGTTTTCGGGGAAAGGATTTGAATCATAAACCTCATATCTGCTGGGATAGTCAGGTTCTAATAAATAAGTACGGACCCTCAACTCTTCTAGTCCTGGATAGTAGCTCCCGCGGGAAGTGAGTCTTGGCTAGATATTGGTTTAATCAACAGAGCATCAAGTCTTCCCCAAGGGACATTTAATAATAACTGAGCTCATAGAACATCAGATTGTACTTTGGTTGTCCAGGCATCTGGCGGATGTGGCGGGGAAGCAAGCAACCTTGAGTTCAAGCCAGGGTTTGGATCCTGACTCACAAAGAGATGAGAGGAAGATCCAGACACATTCAGAGCAGAATGAGGACCTGTTTGAGGGAAGTGGATCAGAGGTCAATGACTTGGATAATACCCAATACGGTGAGTTCAACATCACAAGGTCTGACATGTTGTAATATCACGTGCATCATGTATGTTGACGTGACTTGCTCTCTGTGAATCACCAATTTGCCTGCATGCAGTGTTTGTTGTTTCCATTGTTAAAGAAGGGACGTGTTTTGACTGAATGTGGAGTTATCCGTGTGGCTGATCCTGCAACATCTGCCTCTACCTCTGGTGTGACATGACCACAGAGGCAATCAGAACCCTACCATCCTAATAACAGCCAGGTCATGCCCTGACCACTGTTTACATCTCTCTCTCTCTCCATCTGCTTGTCTACAACACTTCCTACCTGCCAGTAGCAAATTAAACACAAAACATATAAAAATGTACCTCAAGTGAGACTAAGTAATCGTGATGTCTACGTAAACTAATCAGCCTCAGTTGATATACAAGACAGATAAGTTGTGAGCACAAGCCAACATGGACACCAAAGACTCTAGGAGAATGTGTTCTTGTGTGTGAAGAGGTGGAGTGGTCCGAATGGAGCGAGTGCAGCGCCTCTTGCGGCCAGGGGACTCAGTCCAGGTACTCCCGGTGTGTGGATGATGGTAGCAGACTGGAACTGTGTATGGAGGCTGGAGAAGAGAAGACAGAAAGCAGGGCTTGTGGGAAGGGGGCGTGTCGGACTCACAAGAAGCAGATCTACAAGACCGTGGCAAGCAACAACACCGTGATGAACGTGTCTGAAGGTCGCAACACACAACAAGGTAGGACTAGAGCTGGTTGACTCTCCATATCTGTGTGTTTCGACATGTCTAGAAAATATCGCTACATGCCTGGGGACTTTATACCTTTCAAGTGCTTGTGTGTGGCTCCCTTAGCCCTCTAGGGTCATGTGTGTGGCTCCTTTAGCCCTCTAGGGTCATGTGTGTGGCTCCCTTAGCCCTCTAGGGTCATGTGTGTGGCTCCCTTAGCCCTCTAGGGTCATGTGTGTGGCTCCTTTAGCCCTCTAGGGTCATGTGTGGGGCTCCCTTGGCCCTCTAGGGTCATGTGTGTGACTCCCTTAGCCCTCTAGGGTCATGTGTGTCGCTCCTTTAGCCCTCTAGGGTCATGTGTGTGACTCCCTTAGCCCTCTAGGGTCATGTGTGTGGCTCCCTTGGCCCTCTAGGGTCATGTGTGTGACTCCTTTAGCCCTCTAGGGTCATGTGTGTAGCTCCCTTGGCCCTCTAGGGTCATGTGTGTGATTAACTTGGCCCTCCTTAGATTTAATGTATACCTGGACGAAGCCACTTTCTTTATTACTGGCAATGAGTTCCTACTTTCAAACAAATTACTCTTTTTAATGTGAGCTCTTGTAAGCTCATCATATATTACTAGGGGGAGGGGGTATAAGACTCCAACTTCATCTGTCCCAAAATGGAACTACTACTCGTATACAAAGTTATATTCTATGCACGAATCGAACACAAGTAGTCAGCTGATTAGAGGCAGAACAATAGTGGCGCTATATGTCCATACCACCATTGGACCATGCTAGGCAGTATTGTTTCCAACGACAACCTCACATCTGAGGTACAGCGCGATCTACCATACTACCAGCTCAGCAGGTGAAGTTCTCCACAAGTGGTTCCTAGAACACTCCCTAGATAGTGCTGGGGTGAGGACAGCGCTAGAGACATCTTGCGGTGATGTAATCACGTGGTTGGATGGACTCTGTGTTCAGAAGCAATCTAATTACCACGTGCAGTGCTCTCGGCCGATATGAGGGAGAACGGGCGGAATAATTGAGCCCTTAGGCTGCAAATGGGTGAAACATAAGTTTCCCGGCAAATTGCGAACTCACAAGTGAAGGAAATGGGTCGCACACTCTTCTAGTTGTATCTTCTATGATAAATTTTGTTTAAAATACGAAATGTAAACAATTCCTTCAGACGTTTATTTCGCCACCAAAATATTGGTTCTGTGAGAATATAATTATGAACAGGAATGGAAGTATATTCTCTAATATATCGATATATTAATCATTTAGGTATCCATCAAAAACTATGACAGGTTGATCAAATTATATCGATACATCGGTTGTTTCTGATATATTGAGTTATTGGTCTCGGCGAAATGGGAGGTTGGTATTAAGGGGGGGGGGGCAATGAGTGCAAGTTAAGGTCAAGGGTTGGTATTAAGGGGAGGGGGCAATGAGTGCAAGTTAAGGTCAAGGGTTGGTATTAAGGGGAGGGGGCAATGAGTGCAAGTTAAGGTCAAGGGTTGGTATTAAGGGGAGGGGGCAATGAGTGCAAGTTAAGGTCAAGGGTTGGTATTAAGGGGAGGGGGCAATGAGTGCAAGTTAAGGTCAAGGGTTGGTATTAAGGGGAGGGGGCAATGAGTGCAAGTTAAGGTCAAGGGTTTTGCAGTTTTTGTAACAAAAAAA
Source organism: Timema monikensis (assembly GCA_902151445.1). Classification (NCBI taxonomy): domain Eukaryota; kingdom Metazoa; phylum Arthropoda; class Insecta; order Phasmatodea; family Timematidae; genus Timema; species Timema monikensis. The sequence continues at coordinate 180,918 of CABFVZ010000581.1, read as the reverse complement.
CTTTTTTCACCAAAATAATTCAAATATTTATCCAGTAACTAGGTTTAGTTTAGTTTTCTACACATGTTTATATCACCAGTTGTTGAATAATGGTCGCGAGCATATCAACATTATCAACCAAACATTTTAAAGTAAAAGAAAAAGCAGTCATGAAATTCCAGGACATCCTAGACAGATAATCAACCATTCTTGATATCACCATGTGAAGAAAATTAAACTGAAGACACATTTGATTTGTAGCCTCCTTTGTCTACACAAAATACAAAAGGCCCAAAAGAAAACAAAAAACAACTAAAATATCAGAGTGAGTCGTTTGAGTGAAATCATTTAAAATAGTCCGAGAACAAACTATTGTTACTAAGGCACACGTAACTCATCCGGTTGCGGAAAATAGTCCTAGGATGCCCTTAGTTTTGAAACCTCATGACATAATTCAATATAAATAAATAACCTAAACCTATGAGTGCTCGTAGGATGCGGGACCAATTTACATTATCATAAAGGAAACAAAAGAGGTAAATTTTAAATAGTTTATTTATAATAATAGGATATGAAGTAATATGAAAAACCTGTACAAAAGTGCAATTAATGAATACGATTAACGTATTGTTTAAATATTTTAAAGGTTGCATATATACATAAATATATACATATACATATATATATATATATATATACAACCTTTAAAATATTAATATTATTTATAATATAATCACAAAAGAATATATTATAGTCAAAAAAATACTAACCTCATCTTTCAAAAGAACAAATCCCTATTCACAAAGTTATTGGAATAATCCACATGACTAAATCTAACCTTAAAAGTAATAGAGAAATTAAATGCATTTAAAAAATAGATATAGGAATAATAAACAAAACTGGCTTAAATAATCTTAGTTTCCTTTAGTTTCAAACAAGAGCAAGAGTTATTGCCAAGGGCTTTTCTTACTTGACATTTAGTTATATTTAGTACCACAGGTCGTTTCTTGGTCGTCTTTATGATTAAGCAATTATAAGAGTATTAAGGCGTTTATTCCCTAGTGTTACCAAACACCATCTTAATTCTCCAATTTTCAAAAGAGACTAAATGTTATCCGTAAATATAAAAAAATCAAGTTTACTCGCAATAATATCTTACTATATTTCAGTAATTAAATTATGACCAGCAATAATTCTTATATATCAATTGACATTTACCTTGACTTGCCGTACAAAAAATTCATTATATATAAAATATTTATTACTTTAGAATTATTTTATTAGCCATTTCTAAGATAAAAAATAATTCATACTTCATTATTAAATTATTGATATATTTCGATTCCAGTAATGATCTCAGAGTTCATCATTTACTATAGTCTTTGGAAATATTTTTAAATCAACTACGATCAAATTTAAACTCAATTCTAATATCATTGTATTTTAAATTTGTTAAAAGAACTTATAAGCCAAAAGAGAATTTTGAAAATTTACTTTTTAAAAATTAATCAGAAACATGAATGTAGTGTTACATTTTTCAATAACTCGCAGCCAACGCCTCCTCCCCCTCTACAAAGAGTTCCGGTAATGGCAACATACATGCATTATATAAGATTGGTGGAACATAATTGGGTCACGTGGGAGGGGAAACCCCTCCTAGCGGTCATCACTCGAACTGTGCTCGGCTAACTCAGCTTGTTAACACGCGTAGTGATATGGCGGAACATCGTGGGGTAAGTTGGTCTCGCTATATCGTCTTCTTTCAACTTTGTTTTGTAGCTAATGCCACACGTTTATTTTGACCAAAAAAAAATATTGCTAGAAAACTGCAAAAACACTCAACTTATCCCTCACTCGCTTCCACCCCCCTTTCCCCTTAAGATGGCTGCCATTCTTCGGCACTTTTCACTTGTTAGTGTTTTATTAAGTATCTGGTGTTTCTGTGAGTCCAACATTCACATCTCAATCTTATCTCTTTTGTCACAGTTCATCCCCGAACAAACCATTATTAAAACTACCCCCCACCCCCGTAAGAACATTCACACAAAGAGAAGAAGAGAACGAAGCATTGGGAAGAACATAAATGGTGATTTATTTAAAATTTATTTCCCACCTCCCTTCTTCTCTTAATCCTATCTCCTCTCCCCTCCTTATCTTTCACCCCTCAGGGTCTGTCTCGAATGAGAAAAGGGGGCGGAGCGTCTGTTTAAAGAAGGGATGGAAAACTTTATTTTTTAAATGCATATGGACCTCTCATTAATCTCTTAAGGTTGGAGGGGGATATCTTGAGACTCTCAGTCGTGAGAAAAGGGGGTCACGGCCCCCCTCTATACTTGGAGGTGTGCCAACTCCTGTCGAGACCTGTTTCCTTCTATCTTCACTAAACTATCTCGTGGATAGTATCTTTATAAGATATCTCCCTGGAAGTTGTCCACTCCCAGATAGGGCTTGCTCACTTTGTTACGTTATTTATTTCTCATATTTCTCGCCTTTTACTTGACCTGGAACTTATTGTCAATTGGAACACCTTTTAAAACCAAGCTATGATAGGAACACGTGCACACAATACCGGGTTCAGAACACCTTTTAAAACCAAGCTATGATAGGAACACGTGCACACAATACCGGGCTCAGAACACCTTTTAAAACCAAGCTATGATATGGAACACGTGCACGCAATACCGGGTTCAGAACACCTTTTAAAACCAAGCTATGATAGGAACACGTGCACGCAATACCGGGTTCAGAACCATCTTGACCCGTTCCGGTGGCCGTATGGTCTAAGGCGTCACTCTCGTGGTAGACTAGACTGACAATGACGGGGAAGTCAGGGTTCAAATCCGTATTGAGTGTTCTAAGGGTTGCTTTTCCTGATGGTTTTCCAATATCCCTCCTCGCAAACGCTGGTAAACTTCCTCCCCAAGCGGGTAGTAAGACGCAGTGCTAGATAATCTTATGATTTTGATGTTTTATGAAAAGTTGATACTACATCTGAAAGACTTGATCGAATCCAGATTAGGTTATCTTTTAGTAATAATGTAGGCTTACTGGTAAAACAATCGAACAATTGCATTAAAAGCTTGTGATCCAATGACGTCATCACTGGGCCACTAGTAGGTGCAGGGGAAGGTTGAGAAATCCCAGAGCTAGAGCGCTGGTTAAAACCATGAGCTTTCTTTTAGGAGAGACCTACAACTAACTCCCTCACCAGTTTGTTTTCAACAACTATCCTACTCCCCAGTTGTCCTACTCCCCAGTTGTCCTAGTCCCCAGTTGTCCTACTCCCCAGTTGTCCTACTCCCCAGTTGTCCTAGTCCCCAGTTGTCCTAGTCCCCAGTTGTCCTACTCCCCAGTTGTCCTACTCCCCAGTTGTCCTACTCCCCAGTTGTCCTAGTCCCTAGCTCTGTAGAGAACGTCTCCTCTTGTAGACACTCAAATATCCCCTCAGATTATTTTCCTGCTCCTGAAGTTATAAACAAGTTGTTGGATCTCTGAGGGCTAATTGAGGATTGGGTGCGACACGAGCTGAGATGGGCGACATACTAGGGCTAATTGAGGATTGGGTGCGACACGAGCTGAGATGGGCGACATACTAGGGCTAATCTGGCTAACGGTGTTCAAAGAATCCCCCCTTTCCCCTCAAGTGAGCAATGAAAATAAGAACTAAAGGACGACAGATGAATAATCTTGCTCCAATATATGTTTGAAGGTGATTACAGTGGCTTACCATTTTGTTCGGTCCATTCTGGGTCGCCCCGCCCTCCATTGTAATACTCTGGAGACGTGGTTAGAATACACTTCGAGAAAACTTGTTGATTTTATTGTACTTTTATCATATGTACACTTTCTCTAATTTCAGTAATATTATCTCACTGGTTTGGTTGTGTCAGTTTTAGTTTTTATTTTCTTAGAAAGCATTTTAAATTCTCTATTCTTTAATTTGGGTTCTCAATTAATTCTTGTTGGACAATTGAAGCTCTCTTTCAACATTGGACAACTAATGGTATCTTCTACATCTTTAATCCCGTCTGTAATTCTATGTTTACCGACGCAATTTAATTATCCTTAATCCATCTATTGGCATGTGTCCAACCTGTCCCACAATTCCCCACTGGGTCAGTCGCCGGGCCAGTCGCTGGGTCAGTCGCTGGGCCAGTCGCTGGGCCAGTCGCTGGGTCAGTCGCTGGGTCAGTCGCTGGGTCAGTCGCTGGGTCAGTCGCTGGGTCAGTCGCTGGGTCAGTCGCTGGGTCAGTCGCTGGGTCAGTCGCTGGGTCAGTCGCTGGGTCAGTCGCTGGGTCAGTCGCTGGGTCAGTCGCTGGGTCAGTCGCTGGGTCAGTCGCTGGGTCAGTCGCTGGGTCAGTCGCTGGGTCAGTCGCTGGGTCAGTCGCTGGGTCAGTCGCTGGGTCAGTCGCTGGGTCAGTCGCTGGGTCAGTCGCTGGGTCAGTCGCTGGGTCAGTCGCTGGGTCAGTCGCTGGGTCAGTCGCTGGGTCAGTCGCTGGGTCAGTCGCTGGGTCAGTCGCTGGGTCAGTCGCTGGGTCAGTCGCTGGGTCAGTCGCTGGGTCAGTCGCTGGGTCAGTCGCTGGGTCAGTCGCTGGGTCAGTCGCTGGGTCAGTCGCTGGGTCAGTCGCTGGGTCAGTCGCTGGGTCAGTCGCTGGGTCAGTCGCTGGGTCAGTCGCTGGGTCAGTCGCTGGGTCAGTCGCTGGGTCAGTCGCCGGGTCAGTCGCCGGGTCAGTCGCCGGGTCAGTCGCTGGGCCAGTCGCTGGGTCAGTCGCTGGGCCAGTCGCTGGGTCAGTCGCTGGGTCAGTCGCTGGGTCAGTCGCCGGGTCAGTCGCCGGGTCAGTCGCTGGGTCAGTCGCTGGGTCAGTCGCTGGGTCAGTCGCTGGGTCAGTCGCTGGGTCAGTCGCCGGGTCAGTCGCCGGGTCAGTCGCCGGGCCAGTCACTGGGTCAGTCGCCGGGTCAGTCGCCGGGTCAGTCGCTGGGCCAGTCGCTTTTACAACGATCTGGAAGGGGAAAGAATCCAGTACATTGGAACATTTTTTTAAATAAAGTGAACGTTAATAAAATGCCCGGGGTGAACGTGGGGCAATAACGCCCTCCATTGGGGGTGTTTGTATACACCGTACAATGGGTGTCAGGTCACAGAGGGGAGGGGGGCTGGAACGACCTCTTGATCCCCTTTCCGTTTCTTGTTGCTGTCAAACTGCAGAAAAAAGAGGAAAATAACAGAAATTGGATGTAAAATGTCGAGTCTATTGCAGTCCCTTGTGGAGCTTTGGTCTCAGTGGATATCCAATCTATGTCACCAGTTGGATATCCAATCTATGTCACCAGTTGGATGTCAAGGTAGGCCTGTTTGTCATCTTCCATGACAAGCGGACGACACATATCTACTTTTAATAAAAATTAACTAGTATGTTAAATTTTAACGAGATCTTTGTAGTTACTATATGGCTTCCCCCCTTTCATAGACTCGTTTAATATTCGGGGTGTGTATGAACTGAGCATCCCTCCTCTGACACCAGATTCTCATAATATTCCGTTTGTTGAAACACAAACAAATGTAATGTAGAAATAAAGCCACGCTAATTGGCTGTTCCGGAGGGAATAACATGTTTAATATGGAAATGACAACTTGATCCTGACACGTCAGTAACTGGGGAGCTCCAAATAAAACAACAACAGGTAAAAATGAATCATTTCTTCAAAGAGGAAACTACCAGATCCACGTCATGATAGAACTGAGTGTTGTCCTAGTGATGGGCATAATCGAATTAATAGAAAGAATCATTCGAATTATTTTGAGAAGTAGTAAAGAGTCGGTAATAATTGGATGTTTACTGCTTCTAAAAGTAGTTACTAGTTGCTCGTTTTGCTTTGTGCTACCTGTTCTCTTTACCCTTCTGTCGGATCTCCCAACATGCATTCCTTTGAGTTTGCAGCTTATCAACACTTTTCTATGACTGTATTTAGTTCCTTTTGACAGTGTCAAAGACCAAAGTACAGTCTGAACGAAATACTATACGGTGAATGAATGAACGCATTAGTCACATAAATACCTAGCAATTAATACTTTTGCGTATGATTAGTAATTAAAAAAAGAACATAAGTTTCCCTTCGTGTTTAAAAGAGTCGAAATAATTTACCCTTTAATATTTCCTAAATAGAACACAAATATATAAGCTTACAATCCTATTTATATCGGGTAAGTGATCAAATGCTTTTGATTTGAATAATTGAATCAATTATCAGATAATACTACAGTCCAATTTACTTAAGACGAACCTTATCTGACATCTAGAAAAGCTACTAGACCTACTTTAATGTAGTCATACGTCAAGTCATGTGATCTGCAGCTGCCAATTTGGATATTACCAATATATATACAAAAATTACAATAATAATAATAATATCTTAAAACTGTACCAACATTGGCCACAAATAAATGTGTTTGTATTTTCTAAAAGGGCTCTCTGAAAATGTCTTGGTGCTAAATGTGTAAACTAATATAAATATAATTTATGTCCAAATGATAGAATGCGTAGCTTTCCACCGACATTTTGAAAGAAGTTGCTAGCTACGTCAGCTACGCTATGCCTCAAGCCATGTAAGACAGGAATAAGTACAACTGAACCCCCTTAACACTCGCAATTGAAACACGGGCCCCTTAATCATAGTTCGGTACACCATCCATTCCAACACACACGCCGGGGGGAGGAAGGGCTTGTTACATGTCGGGTTTAAATTAAAATGTTTGTTTTTATATTTGAGTTGATGTGTTTTTGAGCAAACTAAGGAAGGTGATACTTTGACTGTTGAAATACTTGCAAATGTACAAATATGATGAATGTTTCAGGTGTGATCACATCAACCCCCTCCCTGGGGTAGCACATATGATGCATGTATCAATACAACACATCACATCAATCATTCAGGTGTTATCCTCGTGAATACTGACACTAGACCAGCACACATGTACTCTCACTGACAAAACTGTGTTCCATTCAACATTACACTAGAGGAGGTTATAGCCACACACATATAAGAGGGACTACTCTCTCTGTCCTTGTCTCAGGGACTACTCTCTCTGTACTTGTCTCAGAGACTACTCTCTCTCTCCTTGTCTCAGGGACTACTCTCTCTGTCCTTGTCTCAGGGACTACTCTCTCTCTGTCCTTGTCTCAGAGACTACTCTCTCTCTGTCCTTGTCTCAGAGACTACTCTCTCTGTCCTTGTCTCAGACTACTCTCTCTCTGTCCTTGTCTCAGAGACAACTCTCTCTCTGTCCTTGTCTCAGAGACTACTCTATCTGTCCTTGTCTCAGAGACTACTCTCTCTGTCCTTGTCTCAGGGACTACTCTCTCTGTCCTTGTCTCAGGGACTACTCTCTCTGTCCTTGTCTCAGGGACTACTCTCTCTGTCCTTGTCTCAGAGACTACTCTCTCTGTCCTTGTCTCAGAGACTACTCTCTCTCTGTCCTTGTCTCAGGGGTATCCAAGCTCTGTGAGTGCCAGCACGGTGGAGTTTGTCGCTCCAAGAGACGCTCCTGTCACTGCACCCAGGGCTACTGGGGGAGACGTTGTGAGCACGCGACCTGTCCCGGGGGCTGTCTGCACGGGGGACACTGTTCGGAGCCAAGCCGGTGCATCTGTACTCCAGAATACTCCGGGGACCACTGTCAGACAGGTGAGAGAATACTCCGGGGACCACTGTCAGACAGGTGAGAGAATACTCCGGGGACCACTGTCAGACAGGTGAGAGAATACTCCGGGGACAACTGTCAGACAGGTGATAGAATACTCCGGGGATCACTGTCAGACAGGTGAGAGAATACTACGGGGACCACTGTCAGACAGGTGAGAGAATACTCCGGGGACCACTGTCAGACAGGTGATAGAATACTGCGGGGATCACTGTCAGACAGGTGATAGAATACTCCGGGGACCACTGTCAGACAGGTGAGAGAATACTACGGGGACCACTGTCAGACAGGTAAGAGAATACTCCGGGGACCACTGTCAGACAGGTGATAGAATACTACGGGGACCACTGTCAGACAGGTAAGAGAATACTCCGGGGACCACTGTCAGACAGGTGATAGAATACTCCGGGGACCACTGTCAGACAGGTGATAGAATACTCCGGGGATCACTGTCAGACAGGTGAGAGAATACTCCGGGGACCACTGTCAGACAGGTGAGAGAATACTCCGGGGACCACTGTCAGACAGGTGAGAGAATACTCCGGGGACCACTGTCAGACAGGTGAGAGAATACTCCGGGGACCACTGTCAGACAGGTGAGAGAATACTCCGGGGACCACTGTCAGACAGGTGATAGAATACTCCGGGGACCACTGTCAGACAGGTGATAGAATACTCCGGGGACCACTGTCAGACAGGTGAGAGAATACTCCGGGGACCACTGTCAGACAGGTGAGAGATTACTCCGGGGACCACTGTCAGACATCTTGTCCTGTACTAAGATAGGACGCTCCTACAATCTTTGTTTACCCCTCTTCTTACTACCCGTTTGTCTTGTATGCATTTGTACTAATTACGGTAATGGGGTAAGGATGAAGAAGGTTGAATTTAGAGGATGTTTACCCGCATTTGATTGGAATTTGAGTGGAAAACCATTTCGGACAACCCACCCTCAGTACGATTAAACTGGATTCAAACCCCACCGTCCCCATCAACGGCAGCCTAGTCGATTGCGTGAATGACGCCTTAGACTATGTGACCACCCAAGCGAGTTTCTCACAGTAACCAGAGAGAAAAGACGGAATTAGAGTGGTTACACTGTGACACTGTGAATACGTAACAAAGCGACAGTGATTGTCCACGAGGGCCTGTTACTAGCAATATTTACAGAGCAATCAGGCACTCTATCCACCCGTAACACCCGTCCGTAACACCCGTCCGTAACACCATATTGTAATGGTTAACGTGCCGTAAAGATGAATCATAAGCCCGTCTCGCACAGAACATAGCCAGGCTAGTCCCAAGCTCCAGGGACCCTGTAACCCATTCAATATAAGCTGTAGAGACCACGTAATTACCTCGGGGTATAGAATCAAGTATTTAAACCGTCATTACCTGTCTATTACCCTCGCATTGGAATTATCGGCGGGTAATTGGCCGGTAATGTAATATCCGTCCCATTGTCAATCTCAGTGTGATCGGTGATAAATATACAACATGACAATGTGCAGGTGTGACCTTCTATAGCATGCAGAGAGTACTGATACAGGAGTTAGGCACCATGTGTGACCCTCTATAGCATGCAGAGAGTACTGATACAGGAGTTAGGCACCATGTGTGACCCTCTATAGCATGCAGAGAGTACTGATACAGGAGTTAGGCACCATGTATGACCCTCTATAGCATGGAGATAGTACTGATACAGGAGTTAGGCACCATGTGTGACCCTCTATAGCATGCAGATAGTACTGATACAGGAGTTAGGCATCATGTATGACCCTCTATAGCATGGAGATAGTACTGATACAGGAGTTAGGCACCATGTGTGACCCTCTATTGCATGCAGAGAGTACTGATACAGGAGTTAGGCACCATGTGTGACCCTCTGTAGCATGCAGAGAGTACTGATACAGGAGTTAGGCACCATGTGTGACCCTCTATATCATGCAGAGAGTACTGATACAGGAGTTAGGCACCATGTGTGACCCTCTATTGCATGCAGAGAGTACTGATACAGGAGTTAGTCACCATGTGTGACCCTCTATAGCATGCAGATAGTACTGATACAGGAGTTAGGCACCATGTGTGACCCTCTATAGCATGCAGATAGTACTGATACAGTGGTTTAGGCAGGTCACACACATGTTCTTCCCCTCCATTAACCCAATATTTCTCCGAGCTTTGCTCCCCTTCATATAAATATTCATGTATCTCCGCGGGGGGCAGCACTAATAGCTTATTTAAGTATCCCTTCCCTCTCGGCCCCTCAAGGGCGACTGCTCGGGTCAACGTTGACTTTAATCCAGTCTACTCTCTGAGATGGGCAGCAACAAGCGGCTATGTCACCTGTGTCACTATTAGCTCTCTGGGGAACGAACCCGGAGCTTATAGCTGGGGTCATTGCACCCTATAGATGTTTCACACCTTGTCATATTCTCGACAATGATGCTGAAAGACACATTAAAATACAAATAACTTCTAAAACTATTTAGATCTATTTATTTAATAGTTTGTCACTATTTTTATCTATTATTTTATTAAGGAAGGTTTTTATTAATATTTTTTTTCTTACTACTCAACTCGAACAAAATGTAAAATGGTTATAAAGAGCATTCCAATACATTAGAAACGTGTTTATTCGAATTTGATGGAAAGTATAAGCCGGATTATTTAAATAAACCCGTAATTTTGTGAATTTCTCACTGCCAGTGTTGTAAAAAATTGACGCGCGCAAGATGTTGTGGAAATAAGACCTTTGTGTTACAGAGACATATTAAGGCCTACGACTTTTTAAAGATCAAACATATCAAACTTTTAACAGCGACTGCAACTATTTTAATGTATTTTGAAGTAAATAATGAGAAGTGGAGTTTTTAATTTGATATTAATACAGGTTTATTTTGGTTAAAGGGGTGTTTTGAATAAACCAAAAAATCTGTTAAACTGCATTCTAGTGTATTTTTCTTAATTCAGTTTCAAAGTATTGAGCGACTTTGGACAAGCTATAACCTTGATATTAACCTTGGTCTATTCTGCTTCTAGCATGTGGAGCTAGTTAGACAATAGCTTCATTAGTTTAGAATACTTTTTTATCAGTTGAAATGACAGAAATATTATTTACTGAACAATCTGGAAACAAGATGTTATCGGTATAGAAGATTTAGAGAACTTGAGAATATAGTGTGAGCATAGTTTCTTCATGAACATAGTTATAGAGGCAATGTTGCCATCATATCAACATGGACTGTGGACATAGTTATAGAGGCAATGTTGCCATCATATCAACATGGACTGTGGACATAGTTATAGAGGCAATGTTGCCATCATATCAACACGGACTGTGGACATAGTTATAGAGGCAATGTTGCCATCATATCAACACGGACTGTGGACATAGTTATAGAGGCAATGTTGCCATCATATCAACACGGACTGTGGACATAGTTATAGAGGCAATGTTGCCATCATATCAACATGGACTGTGGACATAGTTATAGAGGCAATGTTGCCATCATATCAACATGGACTGTGGACATAGTTATAGAGGCAATGTTGCAATCATATCAACATGGACTGTGGACATAGTTATAGTGGTAATGTTGCCATCATATCAACACGGACTGTGTACATAGCTATAGAGGCAATGTTGCCAACATATCAACACGGACTGTGTACATAGTTATAGAGTCAATGTTGCCATCATATCAACACGGACTGTGTACATAGTTATAGAGGCAATGTTGCCATCATATCAACATGGACTGTGTACATAGTTATAGAGGCTTGTTGCCATCATATCAACACGGGCTTGGACATAGTTATAGAGGCAATGTTGCCAACATATCAACATGGACTGTGTACATAGTTATAGAGGCAATGTTGCCATCATATCAACACGGACTGTGTACATAGTTATAGAGGCAATGTTGTCAACATATCAACATGGACTCTAGACATAGTTATAGAGGCAATGTTGTCAACATATCAACATGAACTCTAGACATAGTTATAGAGGCAATGTTGTCAACATATCAATATGGATTGTTTACATAGTTATAGAGGCAATGTTGCCATCATATCAACACGAACTGTGGACATAGTTATAGAGGCAATGTTGTCAACATATCAACTTGGACTGTGTACATAGTTATAGAGGCAATGTTGCAATCATATCAACACGGACTGTGGACATAGTTATAGAGGCAATGTTGTCAACATATCAACATGGACTCTGGACATAGTTATAGAGGCAATGTTGTCAACATATCAACATGGACTGTGGACATAGTTATAGAGGCAATGTTGCCATCATATCAACATGGACTGTGGACATAGTTATAGAGGCAATGTTGCCATCATATCAACATGGACTGTGGACATAGTTATAGAGGCAATGTTGCCATCATATCAACATGGACTGTGGACATAGTTATAGAGGCAATGTTGCCATCATATCAACATGGACTGTGTACATAGTTATAGAGGCAATGTTGTCAACATATCAACATGGACTGTGGACATAGTTATAGTGGCAATATTGCCATTATATCAACACGGACTGTGTACATAGTTCCTTGTTGAATGCGATAGTTCATCTGATAAAATTAAATTAACACCACATATTCATGAAGAATGGTTCATGATCTGCCCAGCAAGAACAATAACATGGAAATATTTGTAACGGTTTCAAAGACTCACAAACTTTGTGTGATAAACTCCCTTCTTTTGTGGTTTTGTGAACAGCGATTCTCCCATGAACACACAAACCATTTCGGAACACGTTAAACGGAGAAGAGAAAAGAGAATGAATATTTTATGTTGAGCTCAGTCATATTTTTCAACGTGAACTCCATCTTAATCTTAATGTCTGATACGTGTTTGGAAGTATTTACACAAGTTTTGTTAGTTTACAAGAAGGTAAAGTCATAGACAAACAAGTTATATTTGATCCTAAACATGAAGGACAATAATAATTGTTGTATCTAATGTACGTTGATCGGTGAGTGTCTATTACAGGGATACCGATGTCATAGACAAATGGTTGAGGTCTGAAACTATCTCAGGGCCTGTCCCTGTAAATTGGACAAGCAACAAAGATAACTTGGCCTGTTTTTCAGCTTGATAGGACGAGTAGTTAGTTTTAAACAATAACATAGCTTTAAATAAACCAAAATATAAAACTTGCACAATGACACCTGTAACGAGTTACACCATATATCAATGGGTCAACACTCACCAACCCGGGGGCCGCTCACGCAAGACCATCACACAACACAAATATCACTATCACTGACCTCCTCTCTCCGAAGTAATTCTGAACTGACTGAGCGACGCATCCGACTTGACCGTCTGCAAGAGCCGAACACGTGTCCAGCCAGCCTAAGAATGAAGAAAGTTCCGTCTCCGGTCGCGCGCAGCGTCTAGGCGCTTCGATATTGTTCTCGAAGCAACGCGTCCATTCCATTGTTATGTTACTCCTACCTTCCATCTCCTTCTATCCTACCCCCACTCTGGGAACTATATTTTGTATATATACGGCTACGCCGAGAACGTAAGGTCACTTACTACCCCACCTTCTTGTGGATAAGAGGTGAGAACGGCGATCTAGGAGTTGGGGATTATTATTATATATATCAAAATTACGGTTTCGGCGTCATGGGGGGGTATACTTGTCAAAATTATCTTTCTGGTTCTTAAAACCTTATTATTGTATTATTGTTGAAACTTGCAATGCCATGCGCTTAACGCGACATGTAGAGAGGCCGTCGCCCTTCGTCACCCGCCTAAATTTGGGGTCCAAGCCCAAACTTTATTTGTTAGTTATTTAAGTAAATTGTTGTATATGGTTGGAGCACTGAAAGTTTGCCTGTGCGCCCGGGTTCGAAACCCGACTTGTAATAATTCACATATTATTTATCTGTGTTTAAACTCAGCTTTATTTATCGGGTTAAATACTGGAGGTGATTAAGATACTTAGCTTACTTTTGCATTTGGGGCTCATTGGATT
>CABFVZ010000581.1:149794-166474 GCA_902151445.1 Timema monikensis | reverse complement strand
CGTAGCAAATGGCAACAAGATAAACTAATTTCAAATATAAAATAGTTCCCGTGAACATTAATTTAAACAATACAGTACATAATCGATACAATCGATTATTCGTGACTCTACTGGCGATAAGTCGCCCAGACCTTGCAATAAAGTGTTCTCTAAAAAAAACTATGTTCCTAACTGTCAGATTAATTTTAAAGTTATTTAAAATTTAAGCCAAAATTGAATTTTGAAAAGATTTACATTTTAAAGAAAAAAGAAGTTTAATTTGCCGAAAATGGATTTAGTTCTTACATTTTACGTAGCTGAAAGCCGGAGCTTATCCTATCCCTGATATGACTCAGGCCCAATTGTCAAGTTCGTAGCCACAGGCACCAGAATATATACCCTAAAGCACAGAAGAGGGGAAGATGGGAAAAAAGGGGGGGAATAACATTCGAGAATAAAAAAAGGAACACAAGAAAGCGCAAGTTGATTCGCTTCGAGAGAGGCCGTGGGCGTTCGGGAATCTTCTCGGAGGGGATCTCTTTACTGCGTATGTCCATTCAACCCAAGGCGTTGGCTTGAACTTGCCATTCAGTCTTCACAAACAGTATACAATTTTCTCGGTTCAGTGAAGGTGCGTTAGGTGGTTTTGTGTCGTTCTTCCACGCAGCCCCAGTCAACAAGCAAACGGGGTAAGTCTTGACTATTTATGTTTGTCTCGTGTCTATCATAAAACATCCGATGCTACAATGTTAGCATCCCGAACTGGGAGTTGTTATTTGATTTTGGGCCCGACACGTTTAGTGTCGTTTTTGGACTCCCCTAAGGAGGTTTAACGTTTGTTTACTAATGTTATCTAATAGACTCCGATGGTTAATGGAGATGTGCGCTTCACGCACGGATTGTGTCTTCTTGTTTATTGTAATGTTGTTGTTTTTCTCTCAATAAAATTTATTATGTTCAACCAGGTAACTTTCTTGCCTGATTTTCAGTCATCCTCACCCTTTAGATATTAAGGGGAGGGGTTTCACACCATTCAAAAAGTCTCGGCCAAGTTTTATTTACAAAACTAAGAGTAGGGGGAGTTATGAATTAGTTAGCTTTATAATTGTTCTCCCACCAGAACTATTCCCTCAGTAAATGAGGAACTGCGATATTATTGTTGATTCCTGGGAGACTTCCTCACATTATCTCTTCAGTTCCACTGAAATATACAACTATCTAAATGCTCCCCTCTATTCCCTCCCATCAGTCCTGTAAGTGTGTATATTTGGTCCTCTCCCCCTATTCCCCTCCTAACTAGTATATTGATTGGATCCAGACCGTCTCACACGAACATAACAACTTCCACTTGAATTACACGGATTCCTCTGGAGTTGGTACAAATTGGGGCTCTCAAGGTCTATAGAAATATTTCTTCCTTTCAGAGGGAAATACGGGGATCCACACAAAGAAAAATATTTTACTTTAAATATTGGCAAGGATTTATTAAGTAAATTAAATTCCCTGCTTTTTAAAGCTACAAAACATTTACATATGAATATAAACATTTCCAAGGAATGGTACTCGAACTAAGAACGTGCATGGGATGTGTGTTTCAGCCGTATGTGAGCCACCTTGCCGTCACGGAGGCCAGTGTGTGAGACCACATACATGTCATTGTCCAAGAGGAACCAGTGGAGATTTCTGTCAGAACTGTGAGTCACACATGTCACACATGCCCTCCTCATATGAATGATCAATAGATTTATATGGGCTGGCATATCTAAACCTAGTCTTGGTAGCTTGTAAGACCTGGCTTTGAACCTCAACCATTGCCCAGGGATAGAATTATTTCCCATCACCCACTCTGGTGGCCGAATGTTCTAAGGCGTCACTCTCATGTTAGACTTGACTGCCTATGACGAGGATATTGGTGTTCGAACCCTGATCGGGTGTACTGAGGTTTTTTTCTAAATGGTTGCCCATTATCTTTCTACGTAAATGGGGATATACTTCCTCTAAATTCGACCTTACTCATCCTTAACACTTGGTTGTAATTAGTACATAAGGATACAGCCCGAGCGTGTAGTAAGGCGCGGTGATGAACAATCCCAAACTTCCATTTTGAAAGATTTCTTTGAGACAACCTTGGACTACCTGTAAATCGTCCCTACTGGCATCAAAGTATACTATTGTATTTGAATACAACCTTGTATCTCCTCACAACCAGTGCAAGAAATGACCAGCACAATCTCACACACGATACTTTGGATGTTTCCCAAATTGGCTCTTTGTTTATTTATAACAGCTTGCGTAAAAGGTAATCGTCCTCTGGTCCATATCGCACAGTAAAAGTGAGTTGTTAAAATACAAACTTACTTTCCTTGTTTGTTATATTTTGTTATTTACATTTAGCAATATATTAACCAGACTCTGTCATGACTGCAGCTTGATTGATCAATTAGGATGAGGTGTGTTAAACATATTAAAATTAAAGGATTCTTGAATTAAAATTTTTTGTCTAAATTTATATAAATAAAATAATTTAGTTTTGTGTACATAAAATAAAGAGCAAAGTATTTTTAATTTCGAATCAGTCTCGGAAATATTTTATCTATTCGAAATGATGTTTCTGTGAATCGAAATAGTAAACCTCGCACAGACTTAGATTGTATATCTTCTATGTATATTCGTTCAAAGAGAACAACTTGTGTTTGACTCTATGAAGACTGTCGATAGAGTTAGTTCTGTAACAGACAGAGGGAGCTCCGTATCCTGTCTCTATTCCTCCATGGCTGCTAGCGATGTTAGAGTGAGAGGGTTAGTTCTGTAACAGCCAGAGGGAGCTCCGTATCCTGTCTCTATTTTCTCCATGGCTGCTAGCGATGTTAGAGTGAGAGGGTTAGTTCTGTAACAGCCAGAGGGAGCTCCGTATCCTGTCTCTATTCCTCCATGGCTGCTAGCGATGTTAGAGTGAGAGGGTTAGTTCTGTAACAGCCAGAGGGAGCTCCGTATCCTGTCTCTATTTCTCCATGGCTGCTAGCGATGTTAGAGTGAGAGGGTTAGTTCTGTAATAGCCAGAGGGAGCTCCGTATCCTGTCTCTATTCCTCCATGGCTGCTAGCGATGTTAGAGTGAGAGGGTTAGTTCTGTAACAGCCAGAGGGAGCTCCGTATCCTGTCTCTATTTCTCCATGGCTGCTAGCGATGTTAGAGTGAGAGGGTTAGTTCTGTAATAGCCAGAGGGAGCTCCGTATCCTGTCTCTATTCCTCCATGGCTGCTAGCGATGTTAGAGTGAGAGGGTTAGTTCTGTAACAGCCAGAGGGAGCTCCAGCACAATGTAATGAGATACAGATAGTCCTCGCTCTATTGGTTTCTAGCTCTGAATTGTTAAACGCTCTGTACGGGTCATCGCTGGGAGGAGCAAGGTCGACTTCACATTCGCGCAAGGTTTCAAAAAACTCACCACTCTAAAATGTTCGCAGGGTCTCTTTTTACACCTATAACTATAGTTCCCACCATGTGTGATCATTCCACAGATTGAAATATAGAAACAATTGGGCCCCTCCCCCTCCCCCTCAAACCGTTCCATTGAGATAGCTGTGCAGTGGGACTGATGGATAGCTGTGCAGTGGGACTGATGGATAGCTGTGCAGTGGGGCTGATAGATAGCTGTGCAGTGGGACTGATAAAGGGATATATATTTAAATATAAGCGAAGCAATAGTATATGTTTAGATAAATAGTTCAGACCAAAATTTAATCTTTTCACTTACGTGTATATTTTCCAAATAAACAATAGATGTATTTTATGTTTGTGCCTCATGCCATGCTGCCCATTTGTCTGCCCACTATGTAACAACTGTAAATATAAGTACAGCGACACACAGTTCATTCCGTCCCACCTTAAACTGTTTCCTGACTAAAAACCAGCTCGAGGTCAGTTTGTAACGAAGGGTGCGGACAGTCCAGGGGCCTGTTCACGCAACACAAGGACGTAGCAAGGGTTGTCTACACAGGAATCTCAAGGCGCTATATTTGTTTCAGCCGTACAGACGTTGGTCTTGGAGGCTCTGTTTCCCTCATTCATCTTGTTGCTGTTCGTCTCCCGTATTTTCCAATCACCTCCCTCCCCTGTTGGCGCCGGTCCAATCAATCATGGCTCAGTGTAGAGACGCCAGAGTAAATCTCTCCACGCCACTAAGATCTGTCCACATAGGAAGGGGAGGGTGAATTATGGGTGCACGGGGGGAGATCCAGCGCGCGAGGGTCTGACCACTAGAAAAGTTGAACTGACAGAATTGTCAATACTTGGGGGCCGAAATGAGATATTTTAATTCAAATTATCAACAAACAAAATAGATAGGAAAGTTTGGCTCTTCAGTAGAAATATATCCTTTGTTTTGTGTTTTAGAAAGTTGATCATATCTAGTTTTACGACACATTAATTAACGAATCAAAATTGACTCTAAGTATTTCCTAGTAGGTTCCAGCCTATATATGTATGTGTCTAGCCTCAATCAGGGTTCCAAATACTACCCCCATGTGTGTTTAGTCTCATGCAGGGCCCACATATGACCTCCATGTGTGTTTAGTCTCATGCAGGGCCCACATATGACCTCCATGTGTGTTTAGTCTCATGTCAAGGCCCACATATGACCTCCATGTGTGTTTAGTCTCATGCAGGGCCCACATATGACCCCCATGTGTGTTTAGTCTCATGCAGGGCCCCGTGTGTGAACGGAGGAGCATGTGTGGGTCCAGACCAGTGTGAGTGTCCAAGGAATGCCACAGGCCCCACGTGTGCTACGCCAGTATGTGACCCGCCCTGTGAAAATGGTGCCTCGTGTGCCGCTGGAAACACGTGTCACTGTGAGGAAGGCACTTCTGGGACTCGCTGTGAGAAGAGGTAATGAGGGAATAGTTATATTGTTCCTAGAGACTCATGGACCATACAACTACCTCCAATATGGCGGCGACTGAGAGTCTCCTCTCTGTTGTGTGTTAGGAAGTGCGAGTACCAGCCCCATCAGGAACCATACACCCGCGGGTTCCGCCGTCTGGTGAGTCGCCGCTTCCAGACCAAGTGTGACCCGTGGGGCTGGAAGACGTGTGTACACACCCAGCCCGAGTACCGCACCGTGTACAAGACGTTCTACCGCACCGTGTACAAGTGTACCAACACTCCCGCTGTGACGACTCAACCCGGACATTAGGACTGAGCAGGTGGTCCCCCTGGCTGCGTCCGTGACGAGTCTTGTGGACTGTGTACCTCCATCTAGACCGAGAGGTAGTGGTCCTACCTTGGCTGATTACACTATGGGCCTATCTTATAACCTGCACCATAGTGGAACCAAGCAAGGTAGTGGTCTTACCTTGGCTGATTACACTATGGGCCTATCTTATAGCCTGCACCATAGTGGAACCAAGCAAGGTAGTGGTCTTACCTTGGCTGATTACACTATGGGCCTATCTTATAACCTGCACCATAGTGGAACCAAGTAAAGGTAAGACTTCTTCCTTTCAGAGTAAGTGGGCTGTACATAGATATTGTTAACACAATATGTTAAAGCACTAAACAACGGCTCAAAATAACTTTGGTTACTGGTTAGTTAATAAATTACTTATAAACTATTACTTGTACTGAAACCACACTTCCAAAATAGTGTATACACTTATGAATATGTTAAAAATTATAGTTTGCTCATTACATGTTTTTACAATTAGATGCTAATATAATTACAGTAAGTTTAATAAAATTGATTAATTATCCTGATTAAGGTCCGAAAGGGTCAATTTGTCAATTTGTCAATTTGATTGCCGAGTTAATGTAAAGGCTCGTATCTATTTAATTTTCGGTGGTATATTTTCTAATTAAATTTTTAAATAAGAGTATTTCATGCCATTTTTAAGTATTTTAAAAGTTATATTAATTAAATTGGTAGCAACAATAATTGCACGATAACTGTATCTGAGAAACGTTAAGAGAGATAAATTAACTTGGTTAATGCAAATTATATGTTCGATACCTCAATAACATTTAAATTTGTCGGTCATAGTTAAATGAACAAATAAAGACGAAGTGGACAGTTGAGTGGAGACAATTTGACCATCTCTCTCTCTCTACATTAGCAGACTAGCTCTCACTGTGACTTCCACTCGCTGGTCTAGAGGCAGGATACACCACACACAGATCTATTATTATTATTATTAATATTATTATTACTATTTACTATCAAGTTGTTATTTCAAGCACCCACGTTGCTTCACTTAATAAATATACCTGAACAAGAAATGAAAAGGTTTGTGAGTAACCCAATCGGTTAGTAATAGGAGGTGTGCCAAAATAGCAGCTGTTTGTTCTCCGACCTCCAACGTCTGTTTTAGAGCGGATTATGGTTCTATTTGTTCCAGTTATTTAGAAGAACACATAATTATCTGAAACAATGGCTAGCTCACAAAACGTATTTACAATATCACCCTGTGTACAGTAGTAATGATTACAAAGATAAGATATTGATGGCAGCTTAACCTCCTTGGTTGTATCCATTATAATCTCCTCCTCCTTTGTTCAGAGTTCTTAAAACAGCTTGTGTTCTCTGCGGAAATCCTAATTAGTCTTATTAAATCCAATCTGAGATGAATGCAGTGGTGGTTTGAGAAAGGTTTCCAGTGAGATACTCCTAAATGTATTACGAGGGATTGTGGGTAGGGGGAAGAAATGGCCCCGTGGCCTTGATGTTTGTGTCGTTCATTGCATATTAGTTACCTAGGCACATAGTTGATTGAAACAGTTGAGATAAATTAAATATTTTGAGCATGATACAATTAATTTTAACGGCAATAATTAGTTATATATGTTACATATAATCTAACCAAACCTAATACTTCATACCTTATTTATGGCATAATCCTCGTCCTACCAAAGATATTTGCCCACGGTGTATGATATGATACTCGTCTTACCAAAGATATTTGCCCACGGTGTATGATATGATAATAGTCTTACCAAAGATATTTGCCCACGGTGTATGATATGATACTCGTCTTACCAAAGATATTTGCCCACGGTGTATGATATGATACTCGTCTTACCAAAGATATATGTAAATGTCCCATTCCTCAATATTCCAAGTAGATATTAATATTTGGTATTGTCTTCCTAATAAAACAATATAGCTGTTCATGTTGTGACCCCATTTTAGGAACATTTTAAATGTAAATAGTCATAAAAATCATTTTACAATTTTTAAAAATATTACATTTCCTCATAGCATCATTAGGTGTTGAGAATATATTTCCATCATATCATTATACATACAACTATTAGTAAGACCTCAAAAATCCCCCATTTCATTTTTGAAACTAAACTTTTTGACGTCAACATATTATGTTTAATATATTTAAAATACCAACATTTCGATGTAAGCTCACAAAGTCAGTATTACATGTGAAGTAGATATGTCAATGTTTTCATATGATGGTGTTGAGTCGTTAGTACTTTGTGTGTCCCTGGGCCTCCTTCAGTAACTACTTTCTACCATTACATACAAACAGCGTGTGTTTTATTAGCTAATACGGTTAGATGTTAAGTTCGAACATGTAAAAAATAATTTTGTAAAAAAGTTTCTTTTCATAAATAAATTACATATATTTTGTAAAACTATGTGTAAATAAAATATTAACATGATCCATCCAAACTGAAAACTCAAATTATAACGCTATTATTTGTATTAATATGATAATTATAGTTATTACTATATTTCTATAACTATTCATCAGTATTATGTATATATAATTGTTTATCTTATTTTCTCGTGTAATTATATTTATTATTATTATTATTATTATTATTATTATTATTTATCAGCACCGAACCCAAACTTTTTCCTGCAATAAGGTATAAAGTTTCATTACATTACAAATTACAAGCAATATTTAATTGTATTGTTATTTTAGATATCCTATATCAATTATAGTTTTATAGTCCAAATAAATTATGTTAATCAACATTTTATGTAAATTTTAGGATAAGAAGCTTAAAAAGGAAAATATGTTCATTCTAATGTTCTCGCATGAAGTGTAGCATGCGAGTGGGAAGTATTACAGTGTTTGAGACATAAGAACATAAGTTATTGAGGTGTTATCACACATTCACTCAACATTAGATAGAGGGTTACTCTAATAACATTAGTCACATATTGATTTTGTTGGAGTTACTTTAAAAATTATTTTACAATAATTGCTGTGATAATGATTATATCAATATGATATGTATTATATTTGTATTTAAATTAAACTTTTTTCATTTTCACAAATAACTAAACTTAATTTTAATAATAAAAAAATCTTTAAAATATTATTATTATTATTATTATTAATATTTTGTTTTAAGGGTTAGGGCTTTATTCAAACAAGCTCAATGGTTTTAGAATGATAAATATAAAAAATAATTTATAAAGTATTAATTTATTCTGTGTGCTAATAGAATGTACTATTTTTTATATAATATATGTTATTATATTTTATTATGTTATTTCGCTATCTCAAAAAATGTTATTTAATCATAAAGAAAATTTGATATAATTTTGATGGAAACTTTTTTAAACACTATATAGTTATATTATTTATATTTAAAAATATTATTCAACAAAATGAGGTTTAGTTTATGAATGATATTTTTCATCGGAAACATTACATACAGTAATATGTTAACGCCATATATTTGCCCATGTGGGAAATAGCTTGTTCCCGTGTCCCATATTAGCAACGTTTCATATATTATACTTTAGTTACTACGTCATTTTATTATTTAATAATGTTATATCTAATTAAATTAATACAAACTTTGATTTAACAAGACATTCAAATAATGGTGTGTTTACCGTTTTAAATGGTAAATTTTGTACTTTAGATAAATAGTGTCAACGTTATATTGGGCAAACAATTTGTACTTGTCTAGAATGTAGGGAAAAGCATTTTTCAAGACACCATTAAAAATAATTCGGAATGTTTTGGGAAATCAAAACATTTTTATTAAGGCCTAAGTGAAATATTGGTAGGAGTAAAAACTATTGACATTAAATTTAACAAAATTTACTTTAATTTTAGCTAAGGATGTTTAGAGATTTGAAGAAACATAATAATGTAATCTATGAATTAATTTCAAAAGAATCAAGATTTTAAATTAAAAGTTGTGCTCTCTTTAATGTGGAATGCGATTTTGTGTCATGAACTTATACAAGTGCAGGTCATGTGGCCTTGATTGAATAACGTTGTCACTTAACTCTTAATAACAATTGTCTAGTAATTAGGTTAAGTTCCCAATGTACTGTGACCTAACAGACTAGCGATGATGTTATAGAAAGGAAAATACTCAATAATAAAATGGAAGATGATTTTAATGTATGCATGTGGACATTTTTCTTAACTGAGAATAATGTAGTTCGCCTTTCGGCAGATTTTGTGTAAATAAACATCTAAAGCAGAATCAACGATGACTTTTTACCTTTACTGCAATATGTTATGCAACCCACAACACTTTCCTTAGATGACGTAGCAATGTGATAGAAGGGACCTGTATGACGTAATTTCAGTTACAGAGTCTAATGATAGACATGGGATGTCTAATAGTAATAAGTCTATCACTGCCGGGCTGTGTTTTCAACATGAAGGTAAGATTAGATCTAGAGAAGAATGGAAGCGAGGGGAGGGGGGGTGAGTTTTAATGAGACGGTAAGTAAATAGGAGCAGACCCGGCAACTAGCGACTATACATACTATGTTAGTACAATAGTAACAAACCAGGCAACTAGCGACTATACATACTATGTTAGTACAATAGTAACAAACCAGGCAACTAGCGACTATACATACTATGTTAGTACAATAGTAACAAACCAGGCAACTAGCGACTATACATACTATGTTAGTACAATNGGTCTTGCTGTAGGTCTGTAGAGAGATACCAGTTGACATGGTCTTGCTGTAGGTCTGTAGAGAGATACCAGTTGACATGGTCTTGCTGTAGGTCTGTAGAGAGATACCAGTTGACACGGTCTTGCTGTAGGTCTGTAGAGAGATACCAGTTGACATGGTCTTGCTGTAGGTCTGTAGAGAGATACCAGTCTCCACGCATATGAGGATACACTTTTCTAAATTTAACCTTCCTCATACTTAGTACATTACGTATGTGTATAAACCGAACGGGTAGTAGGAAGTGTTAAAAATAAAAACAATAGAAATACTATGGACGAATATGGAGAACAAGAAATACTAGGACGAATATGGAGAACAAGAAATACTAGGACGAATATGGAGAACAAGAAATACTAGGACTAATATGGAGAACAACTTAATGAAACCTTCAAGATAACGTATTTTTTTATAACAACCTTAGCTTTGTTCAATCCTTCCATGACCAGTTGGCTGGGTGACCCTGTTGTCACTGTTGTAAGTGGTTGTCACTGTTAGAAGTGGTTGTCACTGCTATGAACCCTCTCTCTCACTCTCATGTGAAGATGACAAGAGACTTGTCCAGGCTGGGAGGACTATATTTAACCGCTCCGGGAGTTGGTTTCCGCCGGAAGCGAGGCTCTACCGTCCTTACAGAGTATCTCTGATATAGTGGTCTAACAGGAGCAGCTCCAGATGGTCCTCAGAGCCTGTGGTAAGATGATTATAGCAGCTCGGTCCTCAGAGCCTGTGGTAAGATGATTATAGCAGCTCGGTCCTCAGAGCCTGTGGTAAGATGATTATATCAGCTCGGTCCTCAGAGCCTGTGGTAAGATGATTATATCAGCCCGGTCCTCAGAGCCTGTGGTAAGATGATTATATCAGCCCGGTCCTCAGAGCCTGTGGTAAGATGATTATAGCAGCTCGGTCCTCAGAGCCTGTGTTAAGATGATTATAGCAGCCGGGTTAAAGGAGATAGGAGATGTTAAAATGACTGACTGAGCTGCTCTCTATAATAATACTATAACTCCGGAGACGCTGCACGAGGGTGAGAAAATAGAACTAACACAAGTACTTGGCGACATCCCCAACTTCCGTCCTCCCGTGGCTTACTTCCGGTCCCCTCACGAGTAGTATGGGGGAACTTGCAGCTCCAGGTGTAAATGAGATGGAAGGAACTAGCACTATTGTAGTAACAGGATCAGGTCAAGGGCCTAGTTCGTTTCCAAGGCAGGGCAATCACTTTGCACAAGGTCAATTACGTTTTTTTACAAATATGATCCAAACATAAACATATGCTACATTTAAATGATGGTTGGTCACCTTAAACAAACTAGAAGAAGTTTATAATGCAACAAATTATATATTTATATATTTAGAATTCAACCTCTCTCAGAAATTTAAAAAAAAAGTTTAAACTCAAACCTATTTGTAGTGTATAGAAAGCAAGTTTCTTTGGCCTCATTATTATTATTATTATTATTATTATTATTAAATATTTAATATGGGATATTAGAGAATATATTTTGACAGTCTTTATAAAATCATGCCTCCCCCCCCCCTGAAGCCAATGATTACCACCCCCCCCTCCCCTACTATACCTCGCCACTCGAGGGGAAATAAAAAATATAGGCACATATGTCTTGTACTCTACGTAACTCATTTCATATTAATAACATAAATAACAACTATATATAGGATTATTAGTATTTTTAAGGAGTCTGTATAGTGCATATGCTCTAGACCAAGCCTGTTTCACTATATATTATTAATATGCTCAATATCCGAGAGAGTTGTCTTGACACATATAAGGGGGGTGGGGGGGTTTGATTACTTTATTGCCCTTTCAGAAATATCAGAGTTCACTGAATGGGTTGTAACCAACAGTACATGGACGGTATTGAAGGAAATAGTACCTTTGAGGTCGAAACACAAGACAATTCAACAAGTTGGTCCTCAATAGATGGTTTGGAGACCCCAGATGGCTTAACATCGTGTACTATATACTAGTACACAGTGTACTATATACTAGTACACTGTCAACAATAGTATTAAGATGCTATACAAGCCTACCGTGTAAAACAAGGTCTCAAAGATAAACAATACAGAATATACCCATTTAAACCTACCAGCAGTAAGAAAACTACTTATATCAGTAGTAGTAGTGTTTATTAAAAGTCACAACTACACATCATATGAATTGACGTATGAATATATGAAAGTAGTGTGACATCCGTGCTCCCTGCTATCATGTTCTAATAGAGTTCTGGGGACATAAGGTGAACAGCTACCAAGGAAATCCCACACGAACATAAGTTCACTCCAAAGTTGGTTCAATTTGTTTTGTTCTCGACATTTTGGCCTAATTCAGACTCCATTTTTAAAACCGGTAATCAAATATCTGCATTTTAATTATATACTATGTCGTTTATTTTTACAAGCTTTACGAATTTTGAGAGGATTTTATTGCGAAAGTTAGATATTTTGTTTATTTTTTTAAGAATTCTGTACGCGTTTTATTCGTCTAATACTGACCTAAGAGAATAAAAAAATCAGAATTAATATTTCAAGTTTGGTTTGAATTGAAGCTTCTTTTTGTAATTATTTTGGACACCCTTTGCTAATTTCAATGAGGGTGTTCCTGCTGTGTAATGTTTATTCCTGATAGTTCTAGAGCGATTACTAATTGAATATGACTGTACAATCATAGGATGAGGAAACCGTACTTGTTGATACTGTACTACCAGTGAGAGTCGACCCACGGCCTATCATGGGTTGATGCTGCTATTGGTTCCCGCAGTCTCCGAGCGCTAGATGTATCTAGTTTTATAAAAAGCTCTATCCCCTCCTCCCCAAGTCTGGGGTGACGGGTCCATGTGAACCTCACAACTCTCGACCGATGTGCCGACATCACATCGAGGATAATAGCACAGCTCTGTGAGGATAACTCTCATTGAGGATAGTCACCACTCTGCAGATACCTCACACGGAGGATAGTCACCACTCTGCAGATACCTCACACGGAGGATAGTCACCACTCTGCAGATACCTCACACGGAGGATAATCCACAGCCCTCCTATCTGGAAATCAGGTCAGCTGTTATCATTGTCTTAAAACTCTTTGTACGTTGCTAACTCCGGTTTTATCAACGCTTTTCTGGAAACACTTTTATTTTTAAAACTGTAGTGTCAAGATGTGGCTGTGCACAGAACTGTCTTGGGAACTGTAGTGTCAAGATGTGGCTGTGCACAGAAATGTCTTGGGAACTGTAGTGTCAAGATGTGGCTGTGCACAGAACTGTCTTGGGAACTGTAGTGTCAAGATGTGGCTGTGCACAGAACTGTCTTGGGAACTGTAATGTCAAGATGTGGCTGTGCACTGAACTGTCTTGGGAACTGTAGTGTCAAGATGTGGCTGTGCACAGAACTGTCTTGGGAACTGTAGTGTAATTTATTCTCTCAACTCCGTGCTGCTCAGAACTACCGTTCAAAGGATGTCACTTGTATTGGGATGCGCCGAGTGATTTAACTAACTCATTTTTAAAAGCATGTAGCCTACATTTTTAGAACATATTTCTACTTGAAGAAATACAACGCCCCAAATAAAATAGGCTGTTGAAGAGCACGTGGCCAAACTACTTGTTTCTAAGTTTCTAAAATTACGTAGTTTATACAAACTTCCTTGAATAATTACCGGGAAAATGACACGTCACATTAGGTAAAGACAATCAACTGTCCCATTAGATCACCTCCATCTATTACATAAACAGAACTGTCCAATGTTGATCACATCCGCGCAACTATATGTCGCTGTAACAGCTTAGTACTATGAGAATAAAACTGTTTTATTTGAAATACCGGTATAATTGTTATAAAACTAACACTTTCTTAGATGTACACAAATATAGTAGGTCTTTGGTGGACCAATGTTCCTCTTTCTCACTGTTCTGTAACTGTGTATATTATTTCATTCATGCGCTTTGGTGGAATGTTTCTGTAACAGTGTGTGTTGTTTCGTTTCACACATCCTACGAGTTTTTAGTAAAGGTATCAGTAATTATAATATAAAATAGAGAAGGTGCATCGCGTCATGACTGGTTCGTGATTGTCATAGATAGCTCAGAACTGCACGTGGAGGAACTATAATAATGGTTCGTGATTGTCATAGTTAGCTCAGAACTGCACGTGGAGGAACTATAATAATGGTTCGTGACGAGAATTCCTTTGAATCCAAGAAACTGGCAAACTTCCAACATATATTTATTCGGTCAGTTTTATTTGTTTGCAGTTTTGAACTCTATTCGACATCTTGAATACTTTACATTCTATTTGTAAATTTTGTTTCTATTATCATCGTCATTATACTAGCTGCTATACCACTATCATCTATTATACTAGCTGCTATACTACTATCATCTATTATACTAGCTTGCTATACCACTATCATCTATTATACTAGCTGCTATACCACTATCATCTATTATACTAGCTGCTATACCACTATCATCTATTATACTAACCACTCTCCTGTATCTTTGTCCGATTTGTCCAACCAGACCCAGAGGAAATTATCGTCTATTTTACAACAAGATGGACATCATAGGAGAAGAATAAAAACAGACAGATAGTCACTTGTGGACTTACAAGCTAACTTAACTTAGGGGAGTTATGAAAAGTGGTCTAATTTGATCGTTTTGGAAAAGATACAAGAATGATAAGATTGAAAATATCACCATGTGTGTTGTCCAGTCGTACAGATATAGTCTTGGGATGTAAGGCTGATTTCAGTTGTGCTTGATGCTAGCAGATATTTGTATGATACACAGGAATACCAACATTCCCCTGGGACCAATGAAAATACCAATATTATTCCATTACTTGTATAAACCTCCACCCTAGAGCAAGCTCAAATTGGTGACCAAGCTAGTGATGGGATGTAATGGTCGAGATAGTGACCAAGCTAGTGATGGGGGGAATGGGTGAGATAGTGACCAAGCTAGTGATGGGATGGAATGGTCGAGTTGTGACCAAGCTAGTGATTGGGGGAATGGTCGAGTTGTGACCAAGCTAGTGATTGGGGGAATGGTCGAGATAGTGACCAAGCTAGTGATGGGATGGAACGGGCGAGCTGTGACCAAGATAGTGATGGGATGGAACGGGCGAGCTGTGACCAAGCTAGTGATGGGATGGAATGGTCGAGATAGTGACCAAGCTAGTGATGGGATGGAATGGTCGAGATAGTGACCAAGCTAGTGATGGGATGGAATGGTCGAGATAGTGACCAAGCTAGTGATGGGATGGAATGGTCGAGATAGTGACCAAGCTAGTGATGGGATGGAACGGGCGAGTTGTGACCATACATTGTCTGTGTTTAGATCGGACCGCCAGACTTCACTTGTCAAATGTGTTGCAATGTTTTTATTTCTATTTGGAATTCTCTCTCTGGGTTTATGTAACATTTTTATTTTATTATAGTCCAGTCGGTCTGTGTCTACCTGCTGAGTTAGGGGAGGCGGGTTCGATTCCCAGTATGACCAAAATTGCTATCAATAGGAAAATGTTGTTTTCCCCTTTCAGAGTGTTGAATTAAAGGGCGGGGGACTGGGGGTTGTGTTTGTTATAGAGTTAAGTTTATAAGTCGTGTGCTGGTGTAATCAATTGGTTCATAAAGCTCTCGCTAAATACATCCTATGGTTTTATTTTTTAATGTGTTTATTAGTTTAATATTTGGTGTCTAAAAGTTTCAACTAGGTATAATTTTATTTTAACCTTAGCGTGATAATTGCTATCCGGTAGATTGTTTGTTATACCTGATAGTCGGTAGATAGTTTGTGATACCTGATAGCCGGTAGATAGTTTGTGATACCTGATAGTCGGTAGATAGTTTGTGATACCTGATAGTCGGTAGATAGTTTGTAATACCTGATAGTCGGTAGATAGTGTGTGATACCTGATAGTCGGTAGATAGTTTGTGATACCTGATAGTCGGTAGATAGTGTGTGATACCTGATAGCCAGTAGATAGTTTGTGATACCTGATAGCCGGTAGATAGTTTGTGATATCTACCTGATAGTTGGTAGATAGTTTGTGATACCTGATAGTCGGTAGATAGTTTGTGATACCTGATAGTCGGTAGATAGTTTATGATACCTGATAGCCGGTAGATAGTTTGTGATACCTGATAGCCGGTAGATAGTTTGTGATACCTGTCACAACCGTCCTTATATGGCAGTCCGCTGGGGGTAGCTCCGCCCCCTGTGACAGTTGACAGGCGAGATGTGTGCGCGCACAGCGGAACGAGACAGAACTAATGACACGTGACGCTCAGGCCGGGGAGGAAATACAACTAATATAATAATATTTAGCACCGCGTCTTACTACCCGTTCGGGTTATACGCTTTAAGTACTAATTACGCTAATGGATTAGGAATTGGGAAGGTTGAATTATAGGAAGTGAACCCGCATTTGCGTGGAGGGAGAGTGGAAAACCATTTAGGAAAAACCACCCCCAGTTCACCCGACCAAGATTCGAACCTCGATCTCCCCGTCCTCAGCAGTCGAGCTCAACACGACTAGCGCGTTAGCCAACTACGCCACCGAGGCGGGTTACAACTAATATAAATGGGGTCCTCAAAATGTTTGTTCCTTTTAGTATTATTTGGGACTTTATTGTATTTTCCATTAGATACAGCAAGGCCGCTTTATTACGTCACACGCTCTAGTGCCAGGACTGACCAACCTGAACTATTTTACAACATGGGGGGGGGGGGG
>CABFVZ010000581.1:117516-148192 GCA_902151445.1 Timema monikensis | reverse complement strand
GTAGTGACTTTGGGCGTTCTTCTGTTCTGTGGTTTACATTATTGTGTTATTACTTATTATAAACAAATACTTATAAACCTTCATTTGTTAGCTTCCACTGATACATACACCAAAACAAAAGCACCTGCTACAATAAACTCCACAAAACTCTAGCGCCCAGTACACACGACACAACTTCTTGAACAAAAAGTTGTGCAAGAAATTGTACAATATCTTGGTCACATGGTTTGCATACAAATTTAAGCCAGTGATTGCATACAATATTTGAAAAAAAAACATTGTGTTTTGCCCATTTTATAGGAAAATATTGGTATTTAATGTAAATAATTTCTTAATCATTCCTAAAGATTATGAAAATAATGTTTCTTTTTCAATTTTTTAATATAATTTTTATAACAGTTGAAAACCTCTATATTTGGGGTTAACCTCCTTCAATAATAATGATTTGTTTGTTTTCAAGCATTTATCTGTTTTTCTTACAGTCACTCTCTTCTTTTTAAAAATGTAACTGTCCAGCAGACGATGTTATTGTGCTTACAACTCAAAAGTTGTACAAGAAGTTGTCGTGTTTACCAGGCTAAAGATGTGTATGCACAGGGTCGGTACCTTGACAATATTAATTTCCCCTTTCATGCCATATCATCCCTCTCTGTTTTGAAAGGGGAAGAGAGGGGTAGTGACTTCGGTTCTAATCGGCACCTCTCGGGCAAGAGAAGTCGTAGCTCAGCTGCTGACATCCACAGCTCTTCTCCTTCTCTCCCCTCCTAATCTATGACGTCACAAATAAGAACCACACTAGCTAGAGCAGTGGGTTGACCTTCAACCACCATTAGATGAACTAGTGCACGTCTTGCTCACATGCTACGGTCCCTGCCATGTGTGGACTGAAACATGTATGTTTCCGATTTCATAGTGATGAACCACCGGCTGGGGGTCTAGGTGCTGTGCCTGTTCTAGGTTTAAAGTAATTACTAGCATATGATATCTCCACTTGTGTTCGCAAGCTCTGACCACTCAGCTACGATGTTACATCTGATGACGTGTGTTGATCATATGTTACAATTACTGGTGGTTCAAATGTGTGTTACTCCCGGAAGTTCTGTTACCACCTCACCACTAGTTCCCGCTATAAGGAACTGTTCACGGGATGGGAGGAAAGATCGTCATAAGATTGTGGAAGATCAAAGGCGAGGGAGATTTATTCCGGGGACCGCAGGGATTCTATTTTTACGATCCAGAGCTTCGAGAACCATACTAGTTGGCTCCTGGAACTGTCCTGTTGGAGGTGGGGATCCCATACAAACTGCTGGTGCACTTCCTCCAAGCCGCCAGCTTCACCCCTAACCCTTGGACTGAGACGCTATGTAACCCGCGAGTTAAGGGTTGTAAGTTGTAATATACCAGCACAGACGTTAGTCGGGCCAGAATTATTTCCAAGAGTCGTTATCATCAGACTACTATATTGTACGCTTTACAAGCTTGTAACCTCTCTGTGAGAGGCTGTTAGTGTTAACTGGAGGGCCACAACACCTGATAGTAGTTACCTTACATACACAACACCCAGAACCCAGACCACGGGATTATCGGGGTGAAGGAGAAAACCCTGCCAAGTCTCGATGAGTGTATATTCACAAGTCGTAGATTACAACAACATTTGCCCCATTTAACAGTTAAACGTACCAAAGTGACGTCACACTAGTTTCGAGTCATTTATTTTCCACCGAGTCTTACTACCCGGTTGGGTAATACGTGTATATTATTCACGCTGATGGAATAGAGACGAGGAAGGTATCATTTTAGATAGTGATACTCACATTTGCGTGGAAGGAGATTGGCAGCATTTTAGGTGGAAGCCCCCCCAATCCCCCCAATCTCCCCATCACCAGCAATCCATTTTAGATGAGAGTGAAGCCTTAGACCATGTTCGAGTAAAATAGACATCAGTTTGTATTTTAATTTTTAAATCGACTTAACCTAGGACAGCAACAATTTACACTATGAACGCTGACGTGAACTGAATTATTATAGCATCTAGTTGGCCTCCCTAACCACTCAACCATGAAGATTAAACCTCATATAGGAGGGGAATGTAATCAATATACAGTTGCTTGTGACCTCCCCTCCCCCACTTTCTCCATGCTTTGTTGCCCCCTTCAAGTTAGCTGCACAGCTGAGGTGACCGCTGCCAGATGTTACAGCTGGGAACTTGATGGACCTCCATAGAACAAGTTGACAGAGAATAATTAAGTTAAGAGAGAATAATTACAACAATCCTTGCTTCATTGCTGTCATAACATGACCTCCTAGTAGAAGTACCTTGTGTTTCTTCATTGCTGTCATAACATGACCTCCCATTAGAAGGACCTTGCCAAAAAGAAGTTCCATTACTATCGTTGGAATGTTTCTAATATCGCCTGACTCTCTCTCTCTCTACACGTGTGAGCGTCTTGACTCTCAGCTCAAAGCCTCCCAATGTTTATTGCTGTCTCCTAGAAGTTGGTTGGTCTTTGTTGCGTCCTAGCCTCTAGGCTGTGTTATTCGCATTCCTGCGTTGCGTCGTGTCACCTATATATAGGTGAGGCCTCGTTCACACGTGTAGCTCAGTGCGGCTAGCTCCGAGAACGGACCTCATGTATTTAGGCCTACTGTGACGTCACGGCAAGTCAAGATAGGTATTAAATTTGTTTATCTTACAGTTGTTATTTTATGAAACCAATTTTCTTCAAGCTCATCCCCAGCTTGTGATATTTGGTGCGAGGTAGGAACCTTCCTGTCAGGGTGCAGGTAAAAACGTATAGAGTGAGTAATTATACTCGTCAGTGGAAGAGGGGACGTGCTATTAGCAGATTCACAAGGAGTCTCGCAATGTGAACTGCTCAATTTCTTCCCTCTCTTTATATTCCAAACATTTACGTCTAAGTTTGCTCGCTTAGAACGGTAAGAACAGAACCCGAGAAAGCCACACTAAATGATCTGTTCAAAGTATTTACAGAGCTCGATTCTGAATGGCGGTCTGTCGTTATCAAGTACTGATCATGTTCCACTTGCAGACAAATATTGAGGAAGAAGGGACAAAGTTTGTCAAGGCCAAATAATCGAGATGTGCACACTCATTTTGTTGTACTAAACCTTAGACCCCTTGATAATTGCGCTGTTAGCTCACATAGACGCTCAACAGACTCGTATAAGCTGCCCCTGGATATATATTACCAGCAACAAGGTCTACCATGAACTGTAACCGAGTGTACCATCTTATAATTCTTACCTAGCTTAATTTCAAAAATGATGTATGAAGGTAAGATTAATATTTGGAGGGGATAATTAATTTAAATTATATTAAAACAACCAGATAATAGTTTGTTGGAAGTGGTTATTATAATGAATTAGAACTCTCTGGAGCTGAGACCAACAGGGCCTTGGACATGCTCTGGAGGGTTATCAGCAGTGTTCCTCTCCTGGCCGCTATAAGCGCCCCGGTTGGGTACCTCACAGTACTCTTGAACGCTTTCTTTTCCCAGAAGGAAGGATCTGAAAACATCAACATCAACATGTCAGTGGGGAAAGTTAGATAATGTTGGGCCCTCTCAACATCAGCATGTCAGTGGGGAAAGTTAGATAATGTTGGGCCCCTCACAACATTAGCATGTCAGTGGGGAAAGTTAGATAATGTTGGGCCCCTCTCAACATCAGCATGTCAGTGGGGAAAGGTAGATAATGTTGGGCCCCTCTCAACATCAGCATGTCAGTGGGGAAAGTTAGATGATAATGTTGGGCCCCTCTCAACATCAGCCGTAACAAAGTCCACCATATTATTTTATGCTGACATATCTGAATTTATCTCTGCTCTTGTTATGGATGTGATTTAATCTCCAGTCCGTGTTAAAATACTGTTTAGTAGGCAACTGTTATAAAAATGATTAAATGTTGGAATATGTCACATTCATTGAGATATCTCAAATAGGTTCATAATCTATTCAAGGTTTCTTCTTATTGGGAAATGTTTCCAATATGTGAAGAGTAATGTGGGCCGATATAAAGGATACTTGGTCCATGTGTGGCTATTGAAGTAGAAGGTTGGAGGTTCAAACCAAATAGGATGGGGCTATGCCATAAACCACATTAATGATCATTAGCATGGCTGAGGCTAGCCTTAGCTCACATCCAGCTCATGAAGGATCAATGATTATATTTCTGATGGTTCTATTCCCCTGACCTACTAATTACAATGACCGGGTTTGGATCCGGGAGGCTACTATATCAGTGTTTTCGTAATATAATAGTAGTTATTATTATAAATATAATTAGGTTTAGTATATGACGTCGTCGACACAAACCTCTTCCTGACACATCTTGTTTCCACCATGTTGAGCAGAGCAACACATGTGAGAAGTAGAGAACACACCTGGAATAGGCCAAGGACACACATGAGCTATATGCTATAGCACTCACACGAGGAGGGGCAGAGCAATCATAGACATGTGGAGGTTACAGACTCGAGCATGGCCTACTGGAGGTTACAGACTCGTGCATGGCCTACTGGAGGTTACAGACTCGTGCATGGCCTACTGGAGGTTACAGACTCGTGCATGGCCTACTGGAGGTTACAGACTCGTGCATGGCCTACTGGAGGTTACAGACTCGTGCATGGCCTACTGGAGGTTACAGACTCGTGCATGGCCTACTGGAGGTTACAGACTCGTGCATGGCCTACTGGAGGTTACAGACTCGTGCATGGCCTACTGGAGGTTACAGACTCGTGCATGGCCTACTGGAGGTTACAGACTCGTGCATGGCCTACTGGAGGTTACAGACTCGTGCATGGCCTACTGGAGGTTACAGACTCGTGCATGGCCTACTGGAGGTTACAGACTCGTGCATGGCCTACTGGAGGTTACAGACTCGTGCATGGCCTACTGGAGGTTACAGACTCGTGCATGGCCTACTGGAGGTTACAGACTCGTGCATGGCCTACTGGAGGTTACAGACTCGAGCATGGCCTACTGGAGGTTACAGACTCGAGCATGGCCTACTGGAGGTTACAGACTCGAGCATGGCCTACTGGAGGTTACAGACTCGAGCATGGCCTACTGGAGGTTACAGACTCGAGCATGGCCTACTGGAGGTTACAGACTCGAGCATGGCCTACTGGAGGTTACAGACTCGAGCATGGCCTACTGGAGGTTACAGACTCGAGCATGGCCTACTGGAGGTTACAGACTCGAGCATGGCCTACTGGAGGTTACAGACTCGAGCATGGCCTACTGGAGGTTACAGACTCGAGCATGGCCTACTGGAGGTTACAGACTCGAGCATGGCCTACTGGAGGTTACAGACTCGAGCATGGCCTACTGGAGGTTACAGACTCGAGCATGGCCTACTGGAGGTTACAGACTCGAGCATGGCCTACTGGAGGTTACAGACTCGAGCATGGCCTACTGGAGGTTACAGACTCGAGCATGGCCTACTGGAGGTTACAGACTCGAGCATGGCCTACTGGAGGTTACAGACTCGAGCATGGCCTACTGGAGGTTACAGACTCGAGCATGGCCTACTGGAGGTTACAGACTCGAGCATGGCCTACTGGAGGTTACAGACTCGAGCATGGCCTACTGGAGGTTACAGACTCGTGCATGGCCTACTGGAGGTTACAGACTCGTGCATGGCCTACTGGAGGTTACAGACTCGAGCATGGCCTACTGGAGGTTACAGACTCGAGCATGGCCTACTGGAGGTTACAGACTCGAGCATGGCCTACTGGAGGTGTTCGCTCACTGTAAACAACACCTTGCGTTGTCAGTCCACAATACTATCATACACACTCTCTCATAGTATGTAGTAATTAGGAGCACATCATTTAAAAATAGGGTTGGTTGACAGTTAGATCAACAAATAATGTTTCCTATAAAACACATATTATTATGAAAATCTTAAGATATATTTTTCGAACAAACTTGTTGAAGATTATTTTTTTAATCTCAAATTTAAAAAATCATCTATCAATACTAAGATCAAAATCATGGTCTAGCCCAAAAGATGCGAGTAGGGAGCGGATTATTAGGCATCAACATATTTAAAATAGGCATTAAAAATATGGGATCTAGGCACTAAAATATGGAGTGTAGGCTCTAGTTATTGCCAAGAGTCCTTTCACATTGCTGGCACGTCTTGCGCCTTGCTCTGGTTGTACTGATCACACTGATATGTCAGCGGTTTGGAACGTGGAATTTAGAGGAAGAGTATCTGCAATTGCGTGGAGGGAGAGTGAGAAAATATTTAGTTAAAAAACACCTTAATTACACCAGATCAAGATTCTAATCTCAATCTCCCCTCTATCAACAGTCCAATTTACTGTGAGAGTGACGCCTTAGCCCATTCAACCACTGAAGAAGGTTAAATGCTGTTAATCACGTGACAATTCTGTGGATTCTCAGCAGAGAAATTCTTTATATTTTCGGATAGAGTGTTTATTTTAGTGAAAAGCTGCGTTTTACTTCACACGTGTCAAGGGATAGTTCCAAATATGTGGTTTCCTCCCAAAATGTCTGCTAATGCTTCCATTGTCCTTCATCCAAGTTACAACCATTGAAAGCTCTTTAAAGGGTCGATTGTCAACACCTACTCCAAACAAGTGAGCTTGTACCACAACTTATACTTTCTAAAAAACTTGACTTTCCCTTTCAGCAAAAAATACATACCGTATGAAAGAGCCAGGGTTCAAAGCCTGGATGGATAGCAATCACTGACACACTGTACTCTAGTTCCAAGGATAGCACTCACTGACACACTGTACTCTAGCTCCAAGGATAGCACTCACTGACACTTTGTACTCTAGTTCCAAGGATAGCACTCACTGACACTTTGTACTCTAGTTCCAAGGATAGCACTCACTGACACACTGTACTCTAGTTCCAAGGATAGCACTCACTGACACACTGTACTCTAGTTCCAAGGATAGCACTCACTGACACACTGTACTCTAGTTCCAAGGATAGCACTCACTGACACACTGTACTCTAGTTCCAAGGATAGCACTCACTGACACACTGTACTCTAGTTCCAAGGATAGCACTCACTGACACACTGTACTCTAGTTCCAAGGATAGCACTCACTGACACACTGTACTCTAGTTCCAAGGATAGCACTCACTGACACACTGTACTCTAGTTCCAAGGATAGCACTCACTGACACACTGTACTCTAGTTCCAAGGATAGCACTCACTGACACACTGTACTCTAGTTCCAAGGATAGCACTCACTGACACACTGTACTCTAGTTCCAAGGATAGCACTCACTGACACACTGTACTCTAGTTCCAAGGATAGCACTCACTGACACACTGTACTCTAGTTCCAAGGATAGCACTCACTGACACACTGTACTCTAGTTCCAAGGATAGCACTCACTGACACACTGTACTCTAGTTCCAAGGATAGCACTCACTGACACACTGTACTCTAGTTCCAAGGATAGCACTCACTGACACACTGTACTCTAGTTCCAAGGATAGCACTCACTGACACACTGTACTCTAGTTCCAAGGATAGCACTCACTGACACACTGTACTCTAGTGAACTCCCCCAAGAAAGACCTGTCGGCAGTGACGTCATGGTATTAATAGGTATCAAGTGTAGGCTGAATATCATCAAAACATCCCAGAGAATTATGTGGTCAAATATCTGTGCAACAAGCAACTATGTCACAATCAACACTGCTTGCTATTTATGCTTCTTGTAACCTTTATGGAATGCGAGGTACGCACCATCGGATTAGTTGGTGGATAATTGTACCATTAGTTTGTGTATTCAGAGATGTTAGTAGTTCTGTTCTGCCAGTAAACTTCAGCAAGCAGTTTATAATATATGGAACGTAATTTGGTAGAAAGCAATTAAATATATTGGTGCATTTCTCTAGTCAATTTAACAATATATATTATGAATACAACAAGGAATTAATTTATTCAAAAATAAATTGTTAAATCAAGAAGTTAAATCAAGAAACACAAACATAATAACATTTCTAAATAAATAGGTAAAAGTGTAGTCTTGATAGTATCTTGCACAGATCTACAGTTCTACCTATTTATAAAATTAGTTTTAGCCCTTTAACAATCTCTGAAGTGAATTTTTTGGAATGTTATTATGTCTCTGTTACTTGATTTAACTTCTTGAATTAACAATTTTTCTTTGAATAAATTAATTCCTTGTTATAATTCATAATTTATATTGTTTAATTGACTAAAGAAATGTACCAGTCAATTTAAATTGCTGTTCTACCAAAGTACGTTCCTTGTGTTATAAATTTCATATTTATCCTTACTAAAGACAAAATGAATATAACTAAAATTCAGCAATCAGGGCAGAGTTGAGTCACCAGGCCTACTCTGACGCCATCTTGTGTTGCCTGCAAACATCATTGGTAGATAAACTACGTAGTCTACATCTGCTCTGTAGCTAGCCTTGAGTTAGTCTTTCTACTAGAATGAAACAAACACGAACTAAGATATACTGTATTATCAGTTATAGCTCCAACCTTCTCATTGCTATCTGTCACCACTACTTTCTATACCTCTGGAGAGTGGTCAAGAGTGATGGTAAATATATCACTTGTATCACTTCACTCCCATACATATAACACTTGTATCACTTCACTCTCGTGAGTGAAATACATTGTTTGGCCATCTTTCTTACAATAAACACACGGAACAATAGTGAACAATAGATTATTGTTTAAAATATTCACGACTGCTAGGCTATGTTGTCAATGTGACATTTTACTAGCACGAACATTCTTACTGTGGTAATACAACAACATTGTGCTAGTTCACATTTTAATGCTGATAAAAAAAGACACGGTCAGGACAAATAATGAGACTGGTTTCTCTGGTTTGTTCTTTGTGGTGACACCCTGGGACAGGAGCTCTCATGAGAGCTGGCTCTCTCTTAACCCTCAGTTACCACAGCTGTGTGCACCCTAACATCAATGTGTATCAAATATGTGCCCATCTTCCCTCCTAGAGAACCAGAGCTCGAACCCACAATAGTTCCCCTCATGTTGGACGGACGAGGGGTGAGGGAGGGTGCTACATCCCGCGTGTGAAGACACGCATGCGCACACAAGTGTAGGTGTAATGTTGGCACGTCTGCCATCAGGTCGCCGCCCTACAGGACCCCCAGCAAACAAGGTTGGGCTAAGAACAAGAGTGTCACAACTCGCCACCAACATTTCCTCATCTTGGGACCTTACAAAGTGAGATACACAAGTAGGTGAGAGGTTAGCACAACAGACCATGTCTCCTGATAATGTTATAATAACATCGTAAAATATTGTTATCAGGTATGTGAGATAATCGCGCAGACATACAGTATTGGCATTATTCACCCTCCTAATCATGTTCAATAGATCAATACGCTGATATCCA
Organism: Timema monikensis; assembly: GCA_902151445.1. Lineage (NCBI taxonomy): Eukaryota > Metazoa > Arthropoda > Insecta > Phasmatodea > Timematidae > Timema > Timema monikensis. Next base: position 138,770 of record CABFVZ010000581.1, on the reverse strand, counting down.
ATGCGGGCCTTGGATTTCCCAAGTAGCTGACACATTTGTTTCAGTGTAAACTCCCAATATTTCAGCTTTCCGCTTAGTTTCGTTTCAAGAACGTGCAGCTTAGTTTAGAAAGTCAACGCAGAGCGGACTAATGTACAGTCCAATTTATAAAGGAAGAAACTTTTCAAAATACCAATACAGTCCGTCTCTGCGGTAAAAATTGATAACATATATAATTATATCAACAGTGAGAGTTGCAGATCACATGACTTGACGTATGAACACCTTTTAGTAGTTCTAGTAGCTTTGTTAGCTGTCAGATAAGGTTCTTCTTACGAACATTGGACTGTATACCTGGTCACATTCCAGTTTCACGAACAGTTTTCTATCCCCGTGATCAATGTCCTGGATGGGTTGTAAGACACAGTTCCGGGATGGATAGCCACAGCAACCAGACCCCATACGACTAATGTCTCACAACGAGGAGGAGGACAGTACCTGTGTGCAGCGCTAGTATCCCCTCCCTCTGTTTGAATAGTGAGAGGTTCTGAGGAATGTCGGCTGCAGATGATTCTTTGTTGGCTCTCCCTGTATTCCCTGTTCCTGGCTCTTCCTGTATTCCCTGTTCCTGGATCTTCCTGTATTCCCTGTTCCTAACTCTCCCTGTATTCCCTGTTCCTGGCTCTTCCTGTATTCCCTGTTCCTGGATCTCTGTATTCCCTGTTCCTGGCTCTTCCTGTATTCCTTGTTCCTGGATCTCAGTATTCCCTGTTCCTAACTCTCCCTGTATTCCCTGTTCCTGGCTCTCCCTCTCCTGGACCCCAGCAAAGGGCGGAAGTGACGTCATAAAGGAGACGGAAAACCCTCGTTTCAACGACCGCGTCAAATTAATTGCAAGCTTGTCATCACGGGAGGACACGACACAGTTCAGCTGTCAGCGGTCAGACTCAATACTAGAGCGCTGACTGTATCGCTATGGTGGTTGGAGAATGACATGACACCGTTCAGCTGTCAGCGGTCAGACTCACTACTAGAGCGCTGACTGTATTGCTATGGTGGTTGGAGGATGACACAGACGAAGGAATTCTGTTCAATTTACTTTTTTAAATATCCTTGTCCCTTTCCTTAAAATGGTTTGTTAATAAAACAATATCCAATATTCACCCTTCTCATTCTATCCTGTGCCACATAGTTTGAGATGCTGATAGTCACTACTGTCACCAGAGCATTAGAACACAAACAATCCAAAGCGCGTGTTAAACCGTCCGAATCCAATGAAAGTGTTTGTGCAGTTCGCCACGTGCTGTTCACACCCTTCAGACGGCGGAGGGTAAATATAGAACTAGACCTTGTCGGGATCAGCTGATGACTAGACACTCCGCCATCTTGGCTGCGTGCCACAGGCTCTATTTCTGTCTGCCGCGCGCAGCCATAGTGCAACAGCGACCCAAGTGACATATAAGAACATGTCGAAAAGTTGAGAAAACTAGGATTAAAATTCGTTGACAGAACCAATAACTTTGGAACGTTTATACCAGAACTATTCTTAATTGATAGTGTGGTTTGAAAATTAAACTGGCCCCTTCGAAATCAAGGCAGCTAACACACGAGGTTTGTTCGAACAATATTTTAACCAACTTTTTTTTTTGGAACAAGCAAAAGCATAGAACAATGTTGGTTTCAATCTTGTTAATATTAAACATCACGCTAGTAATTAATAATTAAAACAATATTAAGTTTAAGAACAGTTAAACTATAATTTCTCAACATTGTGAGGAAAACAACTATTTATTGTTATTGTTATTTATAATCCTACTTTGTTTAGAAGTTGTTGTTGTATAAATGTTGTATGTAAGTTACCTTGAGTCCCATCTCGGTGTAATTCCAGCGGAGAGCCAATGTTCCACTAATGTCGGTCTGACTAAAGACACTGGGCAAGTCGTGCTGTATCGTCCCTCAGCATGAAGAAATTATCGTCCACTCAGCTGATTGGGCAGGTTTCGCGATCAAGTCAGTCGTGACGTGTCGTGTCGTGTCGTGTCGCGGGATCACGTACCACGTCTCAGTCGGTTGACCCACTCACAACAATAGTACGAGTCACAAGGGAGTTGGAGGATAGAGTGAGGCTTAGTACGAGTCACAAGGGAGTTGGAGGATAGAGTGAGGCTTAGTACGAGTCACAAGGGAGTTGTAGGATAGAGTGCAAGTTTGAAGATGAGGCACAAGATATCAGATAGAGCTATAAGGGAGCTAGCTGAGTGTGTACTAGAGTGGAATTGTTGGAACTTTATTTCTCACCGTGTCACTTGTTCATTACCCCTTACAGAGTGCATATAGGCAACCAAAGAAGCACATATGTTCAGAGGATTGCATCCATTGAACGAACTGGCAAACGGAGATTATTCTCAAGAAAGACTACAATATATTTTACATTTCTCAGATATCTTGTAGGCGTTTTCACTAACAATAATTCGTTTCCATATTATATTTGTAATGTTTATTTTAGGTGAAACAAAGTGGGTTTTTGGTTATTTGTTTGCCTGTCAATCAATGCACACAGACTTGTTGGCGGGCATAGCTCCATAATGTACTATTTACTATGAATACACTCTGCACTTGATGAAAGGCACACAGAGTAAAGGATACCCAACCAAAACAACAAAATATCATTGTTACGGTTTGATCCCCCACCAAGTTACACTTCCCCTGTCAAATAGGCACAAAGCAATAACAATATATTTTTACTTATTTCTGTTGAGTTATGAACACAATTTTAAAGTTCGTCTTGTATTTGTTTTGAAGTTTTGATTTAACTAATTTTTTCGAGCTTGTGTGTTAATATTTAATCAAACTAGGTAAAAACATTTTCTTAAAAATGAAAAGGTTGGCAAACATTTGTTATACTTGTATTTGTGAGTACCTCTGAATGTACCAAGTTTGTTAGAAATAAGTCGGTTCAAACAGATAAGAGAGTGTAGTGACACATATGACATATATGACATATATGATCACTGTGTACAACAAGATAATCATCTACTAATAAAGAACATGGCTCAGAAAATGTTTAGCTCTAAAATAAAAAAGTCCTACTGTTTTAAAGTTGATAAAGCTAACTATTATAATCATCTAACTATAACTGATTATGCTCATTTTATATTATTTTGGTTCAAATATTTTCACATCATTCCATCTATAAATCAAGACACAAAACAGGGTAAAATAGAAGAAGGAAAAATCTCAGGAGTAAAGCTAATATAGATGAAAAGAAAATAAGATATTATTAGTTCTACAATACTATGTCAGTTCGAAGCACGTATAGTAAAAGCTAACATATTATCTCTATTTACTACTAGATGGCAGGACGTGTAGCTCCTAGTGACAGAAATATAGTATCTCACTCTATTGCTAGATGGCAGGACGTGTAGCTCCTAGTAACAGAAATATAGTATCTCACTCTATCGCTAGATGGCAGGACGTGTAGCTCCTAGCTGGAGTAACCTCGATGTGTTCCTAGAAGAGTACTCGCTAGCCGTTCCGTCTTATGGCGGTGCTAATAGCCAAACAAACAAGAAAGAAAAAAGAAGTTTGGCCGCCATTTTGAAGGTGTACTGGCTTTTGCTTTGTTTACTTCAAAGCTTAACTTTATGATAATATTGGTCTGCAACTTAATTTTATTTATTTATGTGTTATTTTATATTTATCTTTTAATTTTTTATGAGCTATTTTTCTTTGATGCTTCATCAAATTCTAACTGGTTTTCTAAATATTTCGTAAAAAATTAAGCTACTCTGTGAATAATGAGTGGACCAAAATAATATAATAAATCTTTAGATTTAATTAATAAGCAAAAATATATTTAGCACCACATCTTACCACCTGTTAAGGTTATACACACATGTACTAACTAGGGTAATGAGTTAGGGATGAAGAAAAATGAATTTAGAGTAAGTGTACCCACAATTGCGTGTAGAGAGTGGAAAACCACCCTCTGTACACCCAACTAGGATTCTAACTCAACTCAAATCTTCCTGTCATCGACATTCTAGTTTATAGCGAGACTGATGCCTGAGACCATGCGGCCACCGAAGCAGATATTTTTCCATAATGTTGTGCCTATTTTTAATATTTTTTTAATAAAAAATAAAAGCTATCAATGTTATTAAAAATTATATAATATATATCATTTTATCATAAAAAATTATATAATATAAATACAATCATAACATAAAATATTTATTATATGATATATATATATATATTATATATACATAATATAAGTAAATATATGTTATACACATAATATAGGTATATCTATCCTATATATATAATATTGGTATATATAAAATATAGGTATATATATATATTTAAAATATAGTTATGTATTTAAATATATATATTTAAATATATATATATATATATAAATAATATTATATCAGTAAATAATATATCTAATAATAGCTAATGTTTAAGTAATATAAATTGTAACTTTATATTGCCTTAACGTTAGTTTTTAAGGTTTCTTTAATTTGAATTCCCGCCAAAGCTTACGATTTTTTATCAGAAATTACTAAGAGTTGTACAATTTTACAAAACTTTCCTCTTATTTTTTGTGAAGTTAAAGCTATTCTGATTTCATAAATGGTTGATTTATAATTTATTTAATAGTACAAATGGACTTATTAATTTTTAAATTTCATTTTCTCCATAAGAATACATTGTAGACTCTGACGTCATACCCCTACAATGGCATACTGCGAGTACTCACTATATCTAGGTTATTCTACTCCTAGCGACAGAAATATAGTATCTTACTCTATCGCTAGGTGGCAGGACGTGTATCTCCTTGTGACAAAAATATAGTACCTCACTCTATCGCTAGATGGCAGGACTACCAGGGAGGGTGAAGGAGTCTCCCTTGTGTGTGCATTTTACAGTGACGTGCACTTCAGACGATAATAATTACAAGCCCAACTCTTCCCGAATTAAATTCTCTGATATGACTTTACTCCAATCGTTAGACATGAACATATTTTATTTCTTAAAAAACATTTTTCTAATCTTGCACTTGGAACATTTAACGAAATAATTAGTTTAATCATAAAGCTGTCCCACTTTTATCTAATTTAGAATTTAGATCAAAGTACATCTCTATATAAAATTCAGTTATATTAAACTTAACTTCTAAATTAAGTCATAAGTTGTTCTTCTATGTTTAGTTCGTTTAAATAAATATGTCCATTTGTCAGGATGAACTATTTTTTGAGTGATATAAAAACCGAGGTAGGATTGAGGAAATGGGTAGATATAGTTAACCATCACGTGATGATAGGAGTCATCACAATTTTAAATATATTGAAATATCAAAACAAAGCCAATCTCTAGAATTCCTAAAACCGGACAAGTAATTTTTGTGCTGTCACTTGGTTACTAAACGTTGCTAAATAGCTTAGAGGAGAGAGTGGGGATTGAACCGGGGTCCTCTAGATTACTATCAGCAAGGTAAAGGCTGTGGACGAACCGCCCCTGCACCTACTAAGATGTGTACACCTCACACCAGACTTGTTCCTTACGTCTTGTGGTCACAAACAAGTGAGCCGTGAAAAGATGAACTACGAGAGTCAGGTGTACAATCGTTCCCGCTGTCTATACTGACACAACTTGCTGTACACCAGAAGACTGGGTGACCATCTCCCAAAAGATAGCCGGTATTACATCCTCTCTCCAGGCAAATACTATATGTCTGTCCTTCTAGAGCAGTTAGTCGCTAGCACTGACTGTAAGATTACAATGTAGCTATATTATTCCAGGGGCTGTGATACAACCTGCACTGCAGCAGAGTGAGGTGAGTACACTCCAGTACTCTCCAGTACATTCCAGTACACTCCAGTACACCTTGTTCTAGCATTCACTGCCCCAAAGAACAGTAAGACTGCAAGTAGACGCTCGCAATCTCTGGCGAGAGTTTAGACTTGTAGATTAGATCCAGTAGAACACGATAGACGATCCCATTGTTCTAGAAGAGTAACTCTAGTAAATATGTGGGGAAAGCGGCCAAGAATATAGACTATCGCGTGACTATAGATGAAACAATTAGTATACTAGCCCTCAAGATGAGAAAACAGTTACTATCAGGTGTGTATAGGTATTGTTTTAATTGTGGCTAGTGACGTGGTGTATCGAATGCCAGTTTTAAACTAAGTTTCTCTGCGTGTGTTGGCTAAACTTGGCATTTCTTTTGAAGCCGGTGTTTGAATTCAGGGATAGCTTTGTAGCCTAGGCCAAAACGTTTGCAGAAATGTCATCATCTTGGTTCAAATAGGAATAAAACAGTATTATTCCTGTATGGCGTTAGCTAGATATATCCAGTCCACCTTGGTACAACATATCCCTATCTCGAGATAGATATATCCAGTCCACCTTGGTACAACATATCCCTATCTCGAGCTAGTTTCTCCTATTTACGCTGCATGTCCTGCCCACCGCAAAATGCGAGATTTGATTACTCTGACCATCTTTGGTGATAAGTACAGGGTTTCTAACTTGCCATTACGTATACTCCTTCACTTTCCATTATACTCATCCCTCTTTGGATCAAATATTGTCCTCTGTTTTCGTAAAACATACATTTTTTCTTGACATGCAAATGTTATAATTTGGGTTATGTATTATTATTATTTATATTAATAATGTAAATTGAAAACTTTTTTATTTCAAATTGGAGCTAAACGTCTCTAATGATTAAAAAAACATAATATTTTTTATTAATATCACTGTAGACCAATGAAACGTGTGAAAATGTTCATCAAAATACTATCCAACAAGACCGCAAGAAATGTGGCAACAGCGCAGAGGTTCTCAAGACGAGGGCCGCGGGTAGTATTCTTGGGGAGACAGATTACATCTTTATTTTCACTAACCTCTGACTGAAATGTAACATTTCCTACAACTATGACTGTTACTCACTTCAGTGGACGAATGGTCTAAGGCGTCACTCTCGTGCTGGACTGACCTGATGATCTGGGTTCAGATACAGGTTGAGTCTACTAAAGTTGTTTTTTTCTAGATGGTCTTCCACGCAAATGCGAGTAGATTACTTCATCCGTACTCCATGCGTTAATGAGACTCAGCGATTAAAAAACTAAGAATGTCTAATGTTCTCACTGAAACTTCCCACCGACGTGTCTTCAGTCCACGAGTAACTGTGTCTCAATGTGATTGGATTCCTCTGTATTTGTTTAGAAACATTCTGAGAGGGTGTCAAGGCTTCACTATACTGTCACAGAGGGATGTAGACTTCACTATACTGTCATAGAGGGATGTAGACTTCACTATACTGTCATAGAGGGATGTAGACTTCACTATACTGTCATAGAGGGATGTAGACTTCACTATACTGTCATAGAGGGATGTAGACTTCACTATACTGTCATAGAGGGATGTAGACTTCACTATACTGTCATAGAGGGATGTAGACTTCACTATACTGTCATAGAGGGATGTAGACTTCACTATACTGTCATAGAGGGATGTAGACTTCACTATACTGTCATAGAGGGATGTAGACTTCACTATACTGTCATAGAGGGATGTAGACTTCACTATACTGTCATAGAGGGATGTAGACTTCACTATACTGTCATAGAGGGATGTAGACTTCACTATACTGTCATAGAGGGATGTAGACTTCACTATACTGTCATAGAGGGATGTAGACTTCACTATACTGTCATAGAGGGATGTAGACTTCACTATACTGTCATAGAGGGATGTAGACTTCACTATACTGTCATAGAGGGATGTAGACTTCACTATACTGTCATAGAGGGATGTAGACTTCACTATACTGTCATAGAGGGATGTAGACTTCACTATACTGTCATAGAGGGATGTAGACTTCACTATACTGTCATAGAGGGATGTAGACTTCACTATACTGTCATAGAGGGATGTAGACTTCACTATACTGTCATAGAGGGATGTAGACTTCACTATACTGTCATAGAGGGATGTAGACTTCACTATACTGTCATAGAGGGATGTAGACTTCACTATACTGTCATAGAGGGATGTAGACTTCACTATACTGTCATAGAGGGATGTAGACTTCACTATACTGTCATAGAGGGATGTAGACTTCACTATACTGTTACAGAGGGATGTAGACTTCACTATACTGTCATAGAGGGATGTAGACTTCACTATACTGTCATAGAGGGAGGGGGGGGTGTTAGGTGCATAGCATATTATTTAATTAACATGAACAAATAATCTACAGTTATTTGATCTGTCTCTTCATGTAAAAATAAGCTATGTCAGGAAAATTAAGTCTGAATATTGGTTGATTGATTGGTTGGTTGAGTGAGTGGTTGATTGATTGGTTGAACAGTATAATCGGTCTCCTCGCGCAAAACCAGCCAAGCAACTTCCCTCGAGCAGTTTGTGTATGTTTAAGTATTTTTCTAAAGAAAACCAATTAAAATGATGTATTATATAAGTGAGTGACCTGGAATAGGGGTATAGACATGTGAGCCGGTGTGGTCGGTTTAAAGGAGGCCAGGACTGACAACTGACAACTGACAACTGACGGGACCATCACTCAAACCTCCCTCTGATGACTGGGAGGCCGATATGTGTAACATCTTAATAACAAGCTTTATGAACGTTAAGGACTAAACGTAATTAGGTTGTTTTCCAACCATGTAGGACACAGACGTGTAACGTTAGACTCTCGCTAGAGTACCCGACTCTCATCTGGAAGACCGGAGTTTGAATATGAGGCAAGTATCAGAAAGTTGATTTCCCCCAATGGGGTACACACTTTTAGAATAAATTCTCCTGAATGTTTTTTGGGAGACACAACTTAATATGAACTGTCAGTACCCGTAAGACTGGTAATGAAGCGTTATGATGAACGAAAGAAAAAGAGATATACACTCACAGCCGGTTATTCGAACTCCGGATAATTGTAGCAATGTTCCCATCATCGCAGCGGGGAGCCGAACCAGCCCGCCTAGCGTGGGAAACAACCAAATGTCAATCCATTATCTGACATTCCCATCTTAAAGAACTATAAATTGTGGTATTTTAGGAGCCAAAAGTTGGTAAAAGTATGTCAGCCATTGAAGCATTCAGTTGAGAGTTGCGACATTCCCCCACCGCAAGCGCTGCGTGCAACACATGATAGGTCAAACAAGCAGCATTTATCTTCACTAGGTCTTGTCGAGCGATTGTTCTAGGAGGGACAAACACTGGTCTAGGAGGGACAAATACTGATCAGAGACATTAGTCTAGGAGGGGAAAACAGACTCAGAGATTATGTTTAAGAATTCAAAATAAATAATATAGCAAATGGTTAACAGAGGAGGATAACTTTGAGAAAATGTGACTACATATGTGTGGAGAGAGAGAGAGACAAAGTGTTAATTAAACAATTTAAGATAAATCATGTACATATGACCGGTATTTGAACCCTGATCTCCCACATTACGTTTCATTGGTCAATCACTAACACCTATATAAATTGGACCAATTTTACTATCCACCTGAACTATCTGCTGATAATGAACCCAAACAATGTGAATGTTTCCAACTCCGTCATTAACGAAGACGTTGTCAGGCAAGATGTGAACCCAGCTCCTTAAAGAGACGGCAGTTGAGGCCAGTAATGAGGACAACAGGAAGTGACGAGTTTCAGGGGGTACACAAGTACCACTGAGGTGTTTCAGTCGTAATATATTGTTTTATGATAATTACTGATAATTACAAGTATCTACGTGGAGCTATGTGCCTTTATAGTCCTCTCTCTCTCTTCATCACGGCTTTGTTTGGAGCTGTATAACATTTACAACGATTGTTTGTACTTAACAAGACAGCGGGAGTATGAAGGACTGGACTGCCGTGGCAGGGCCCCTACAGGGGTATGAGACTGGTGTGAGTTTGATAAACACTGTCCTAGATGAGTTATTTCTAGGCAATGCTAGACTGGCATCTTCTTATGAAAGTTAGTTGTTTGTATAAAAGTATTTATCGTCTACTTTCTAAGCACGGAACGCCCACAAAATAAATATTTTAAACTGTTTATTGAACCTCATTAGTGTATTTGTCAGGTTTTAGTCCCTAGGGAGTCATGACTTCATGTCCCTAATGAATCATGACTTCATGTCCCTAGGAGTAAGGGCTTCGCTAGTGTCACTGCTGTAGGATGATAGGACTAGCCGCAGCGATCCTAGTGGTGAAGGATTCAAGCTGTCAAAAGGAGCACAACCATTTTAACATGGAGGTTGGTTGTCTGTGGCCTGGGCTAGTCAGAGTCAGGCATACTAGCAGTGAACCCATCACAGTATCACAGTCTCAGTCCTCTCCAAGGTCAGCTGAGGGAGGGGATGACGTCAGAGACAAGCCTACGGATCAGCAAACTCACTGGTTTATGCCTTAAAAAAAGAAAATTTACCAAATCTTAGCTTCAACAACATCCATACACCGAGTCATACACGCTCTTTTATTCTTAAAACTAGTAATGTTTATCCTTTTCACACATTCGTCTACAACATTTAGGCACGTCTCACATGGTCTACACCTTCCTTAGGCTCCACACACTCTACCTTCATATATTTGCTGCATCACTCGATCCACACTCATTCTCTCAACACGCCCAAACCATCTTTCACATTGACGTATTGGACTCCCTTTCAGCCCCCCCCCCCTCCCCTCACTGATTGTCCATACGAGTTTGTCCACCAACATTTCTCAGATATCTTGTTCTAACAATATTCACCTGGCTCTTGTGTTGCTACTGACAAACTGACAAACTGACAAACCCACGATTGTCTTTAGAATACTTTTCACACCAATAAAATATAATACACGAGATGGATTAAAACGATTATATAGTTCTCGATACAAGTGCCACACGATGATGTGTGGCAGATAGCTCGGTTGTGACACCAGGACCAGAGGTGCGAGTTAGACCACTCTGCCACTCAGCCCCTTGGCCCTGTAACGCGTACACACACAAATATTTATTAGGCGTTTTCTTTCTAAGATGTTCCCGTTCGATAACCACAACGTGACTGATCGTTAAGTGGCCTCTATCGCACGCACGGATCGATACATAGCCATTCAAGTGGCCGGACTTTGAACCCGGGCCTTGTTTATTCCCGAAAACTGTGTGTGTGTGTGCGAAAGTAGGAGAGGTTCATTGGAAAGTAGATTGGTCCAAAGTATGTCAAGGTGGACCGATAGTTCTCGCTCTAATCTAATAAACATATTTCCATGTTTTGCTCTGTTGGGCTCCGATTCTCTTTGTGTTGTTAGATGAGGGAAGCTATAGCTCGCTTGTCTCTTTCATAGGTCAGCGTGTAAATATGATATCTACAATGGATAATGTCTAGTGAGTGTCGGCCATTTTAAGGACAATCTTCCTACCAAAAGAACTAGTCGAATATATTAAAGTAGCCTATCTTCTGTTTCTGGACAAGAAACAATTATGAATTAGTGTTAGTCATATTGTTAATTAATTCATAAAGGTTATTTACACAATTCACGTTTTAAAAGTAGCTCACACTACCAGAATCAGCTCACTCACAGATTCAGATCATTGCTAGAATCAGTTCAGTGCTGGAATCAACTCATCACCAATGTCTGTCTCACACCAGGAGACCTGACATCCTATCTTAATGTAATTAGGGTGCAGCTCAAATGGACAACAAGGTTCTCAGGGTTAAAAGAAGAACAAACAGAGAAACAACATTATTAATATTATTACTTGTATTATTCTAATAGACAATGGAACTATCGGAATTGGATGTAATTAGTTAAGATGTGTTTATTAAATGTCCCCACTTACGGGCAGAGAATCAAGACTTGCTCCAGACGCTTGGGAATATTTAACGAATTGTTTGATAGTTTTAGATGTCGTTTCAATCAAATTTAGGCGAACATTATTGGCAGGTTGTGACTAGTTAAGGAGTTTAAATTTTGAGTCTAAAGTTTAAAAAAGGCCCGCTGACGTTTTAAGTGAGAGTTTGTACTTCTGAGATTAAATCAAAATATTAGAAACCTGGTCCTAACCTTCCTCTATCAAAAATAGTCCTGTTTTGATGCGACAGCAACAGAACACTTCAAGATAACGTGGTTGTTGTTTTATATAAGCTGGAGCATACCTTTACCTGCTATAGGAGGGTATGCATAATCACACTGCAGGGAATACAAAGGTAATTAACACTTAGAGAAACACACAAACACAGAAAATGGTAGTTCATTTGGTTTCAGTTAATTAATATCGTGAGGCGAGTAGCGTTTAGTAATTAGAGACTAACCGATCAATTAAGATAATTAGTAGGCTGCAAGAAAACTACCCGTGAATTGGGTCCATACATAACGAATACAGAACAAGGCATTGTAAAGATAAATATCACAACAAGAGTGAGAGACTATACAAGTTCCCTTAGATTAGCTCATTAGCTCATTAGCTCATAGCGCCCTCGGCTACCTCCGTACATAAGAGTTCTGACAACATCTTATTGTTTCGCCAGCAAGGTATTGCCTTTCAATAATAAATGATATACCGCGCGAACGTCATGACCACAATACAGGGGAGCTAACCAAGTTCCACTAGTGCACAAATAATATGCCCCAATCGGGGGATCCCAGAAATAGCCGTGGTAGACTATTGCTGGGCTCACGATCAAACCTTTACCATTATGATGTACTCAGAATGAAGCTCTTAGCTTAAGAAGCCCGTCTAAAGGCACAGAAATGCAAACAACACAGCGAGCCATCACGACCTCGCGTGGTTAAGTCAATCCAAAAAGAGGCACAATAACAAAACTAAATAAGTTAAGGTCAAATGGGCCCATCGCTAGGCCTGGCAGACCCAGTTAGGTCAACAATCATGTCTGGTAACTCCCAGTTAGGCCAACAATCATGTCTGGTACCTCCCAGTTACGGTGGGCGTACGTTCCCCCTAGCTATCCTGCAGTAAGGACAGCCTCACAACTAAACAAACTCTACAGCGTTACTATGTTTAACTAAACCCGGCAAGCGCATACTACATAATACTACCAACTCACAAAGGGATACAAGCCGGTAATTTAACAACATCAATTTAAGCCTATCATGAATTCAAACTACACTATTTGGTTCACGCAACCAACTTCTCCGAGCTGGCTAGTGTTTTTATGGTAGGCATTCCCATGGAACCAAGTACACATTACATACTATCTAACAAAGCAAACAGTATGCTCTGAGGGAGCCTAACTAGCATCTGATACTATATTTACAGGCCTGACTAACTCACAATCAGCGCTAAACAAAACTCAAACAAGTACCACGCATAGAGTAGAGCGAATTAAGATTGCGATAGCGACTCCCCTAGACGCCATAGCGCCCAAGGTCTGGCTCTGATGATCTGCTGTCATAAAGATGTAAAGAACCAAGAGTTAGTCAACCGGTACCGGTCAGCACCAGACAATAAAACGTTCTGTGTATTAGTGATGGGCAGAGTCGGATCAACAGAATCGATTCATTCGATTCTTTCAAAATCATTCGAATGAGAAAATCATTCGAATGAAAACATAGCTGACTTGATGCGAGCTGGCCGATTTATTCACCTACCCCACCCTTGTCATTTTCAATAAATAGTCCCCATTGTTACACAATAATCGACCTTACGCATTCGAATGATTCTAAGGCTAATTTAATACAAAGTTTAAGTGGTTGTACAGTTTATAATCGAATAACAGCCAAAAATAATTCGAATGCAAAATGATTCGATTATTTTGCTACATTACTACGTGGATTGTTCTTTTTTATTTCCTTAAAATTTTACCTTTCTAATCTAATCGCATATAGCACGAATGGTTTGAGAGATTTTTTTTAACGTTGACTTAAATTTATTAAGTAGATAAGTATATACTTTTTATGTATTCAATAAAACATTTCCCGTCAGTAATATTCAGATCGTATTATAATTGTATTCACTGAAATAATTTTACAAATGTAAGCTTATATATTTTTGTTATGTTTAGGAAATATTAAAGGGTAAATTATTTCGACTCTTTTAAACACAAATGGAAACGTATGTTCCTTATTTAATTATTAGTCGTACGCAAAAGTATTTATATTAATTGCGAGCTACTTATTTGAGAAATGCGTTCACTTATTCTCTGTATAGTATTTTGTTGTGGCTGTACTTTGAGCTTTGATTCTGCCACAGGGAATTAAATGCTGTAATAGAAAAGTGTTGATAAGCTGCAAACGCAAAGGAATGCGTTTTGGGAGATCCGACAGCAGGGTGAAGAGAATAGTAGCACAAAGCAAAACGAGCAACTAGTAACTACTTTTAGAAGTAGTAAACATCCGATTATTACCGACTCTTTACTACTTCTCAAAATCATTCGAATAATTCTTTCGATTCATTCGATTATTTTTCAAAGAATCGAATGATTATTCGATTCTTAAAATCATTCGATTATGCCCATAACTAATGTGTATCAACAATAATTAGCTGTACCATCAAAAACACAAATTCCCCGACTGGGACCAATACAGTAGAGAGGGGAAGGAGGGAGGGTACAACCAATCACGTCTCATCATGACAGTGCAAGAAGGGGCAGGCGCATGCGTGACGAGCCGAAAACAGAAAACATGTCAAGATCGAAAATTGCCTGCGTTTCTTGGTAGAGGTTTTAGCGCTCTGGTGTCAATTAATGGAGGCTTATTAGATATAGCCTTGGGACATAATCGCCGTATCAGCTCGGCTATGGAAACTTCAAACTGCAGCGTCGTGGACACATTGTTGATAACATGGAAGTTGACACAGTCACTCACTTGTGAGAGCTAAATGCCCATTAGCTCGGCACAAACATAATAATATAATCATCATCATCATCATTCCTACATACTTTAGTTCCATCATTCTCCTATGAGTACTTTCCTTTAGTGGTAGTAGTAGTAGTAGTAGTAGTAGTAGTAAATAGATAACGAGTGATCTTTAGTAAGAGTCTGCAGAGCTTCGATAATATTGATATTGATATTGATAACTCGAATCAGACAACATTAGAAAAAAGTCGATAAGGTTTTAGTAGGAGCTAAACTGCAAATCCCGCTATGTACCTTAAATAATTATTATGTTAATATATTTTAATAAAAATTCTTGTGAATGGTTATTAATTATGACCACATTGACCGGAAAATAGACCGCACTTTTATCCAACAATCAACATTATGAAATCTTGGTAAAACCTTTAATCACACACTGGTATAATACGTAACACATGTGTTAACTTTGGGAAATGAAGATATAAGGTAGTTATATTGAAACAGTTACAACAGATGGTGCTCTTAAATGCTTGACAAGGTGAACTGTTGTCATAACTTACAGAGACTAGGCTTCAAAAATAATCTAATTTTTTTTAATGCAAACTCTTTTTTATCTAATGTCATAATTTAAACATATTTTACCAGAATATGATTCAATTCGGTAATTATTCGAAATTTGCGAATAATACTTGATTCGATTCAATCTCAACATACCTGCTTCACGATTGTCTAGTCCTAAGGGATCCACGTGTGGAGAATCTCGTCAGTAGGATTCCAGCCAGAAAAACCTTCCTTTACCACCCTAACATCTCAGTTGCTTCCTCTACTATCTCATGTACTCCCTGTACTCCTACTCTTTCCTGGATAACTTCAATCCTAATCCTGTTTCTCCTGGTGACAGCTAACATGCTCTTCACAAACTTCATTCTCATGCAGGGGCAGATTCAGAATTATTTCTTGGGGGAGGGGCTCACCAAGGGTAGGTTCAAATACTCCCCAGTGGGGTGGGGATCCACCCCCACCCCCAATAAATGTTGTAAAATTGAAGCCTTATAAGTTGTGTCTTGAGGTCATTCTGGTCTCAAGGAAATGAGATATAAAATAATAAATATGTTTATAATCTACCATTTACAATGTTTGCCAGAAAAAGGGGGGTAGAATTCAATACGAAAATACTCTTCAAGTTACCTACTTGACTCTGATTGAAGGTTGGCTCTGTTTTTTTGCGGGATCGTTGTTCTAAATCTAATGAGTTCTATCTCCATTTCCATCGCCAAATGTTGGTACTCTTCTAAAAATTGTTTGAATGAATCATACTTCTATCACGTTTCTCTTGGAGGCCTGCCAATGTCGCTTCGAGAAGGTGAATTGTTAGAGTACATCCATGTTACCTGCCTTAACTTCCAATCCAAGGTCAGTTAGTTTCAAAACGTCAGCCAAGACAGCCACACTGATGAGGAACTCTGATGACAGTACAGAGTGAAGGAATGGAAATCCCTTACGTCCTCTACCCTCGGGTGAGCGAGTGATAGTTTCCAAAACTATAGGAAGGCTAAGGAGAGAGTTAAAAAATGTCAAAAGAAACCCTCATGCTTTCAACCCATATTGTTTCGGGCATGTTTTCCTATTTTGAGCCAATCTTCCATTCGCTCATTAGCACACACGCACTGCTCCTGGCGAAATTTGGTTGAGACAGAATCTTTATTTACAAAGTGAGCCGAGTGTATGAAGTTGGGGAGTTGGCAAGGCACACATGTTGGCTTGTTGCAAAATAACCTCAGTATACTTGTATGTGTAACATTCCTATTCTAGTTATAGCACCAAAAAACTATTCAGCTATTTTTTTTAATATTAAATTTTCTGTTGTGTATTTTATGATCATGTGGGAGGGGGGCACGTTGCCCAATGCCCCCCCCTCCCACCTCCCATAGATCAGCTAATGAGCCCATGGCCTCCCCTTTCCTAATATACCACTTCAGACACTAGCTATTTAATTTGAAATTGCATAGTTTTGGGTTTGGTCAAACATCTATGACAAGAAACCCGCTATGGAAGAGAGAAGTGTCCCTCAATAGCAAAAAATTGTTTTCTATGGTGTACTTTGTAGCCATGTTTATGTATATATCAGAAATATGAACGTTGGATAGTTGTTAGAATAGTGGATCACTGACACGGAATGGCAATATTTTGTAAGTGTACAAACTACAATACAATACAATACAATACAAGATTGAAGATGTAACTATTTGTTGTTTTCTCAGCAGTCAGGATTCAGTGACCAGTCAACTGGGACCCGAGGAGTGCCCCCCTGGGGCTACGGGACAATTCACATATCCACCAGACTGCGGCAGGTTCCTCAATTGTTGGAAAGGTCGGGGGTTTGTTCAGCCCTGTGCGCCAGCCACTTTGTTCAACCCTGACACACTGGAGTGTGACTTCCCGGCCAAGGTCAAGTGTGTGGAGTCTACGATAGAGGAGTGGCAAACTTTCTATACTCCATCAAGTAAATAATATACACCATTTTACGTTTTAAAAATACATTTTATGTTGTAGGATTTGTCAACAATCTTTGAAATATATCTTATCACAGCATTTGTTTGAAAAAAACAAATATTTAGTAAATAGCACCACACAAAATATCAAATTCAGAATAAAACTTATTCCTAACAACACTTTAATAATTACATTTGATTCATAAAAATATTGGTATTAAAATAACTCAACAAAATGTGTGTATCCATAATTGTGCGGTGTTGTATGCACAAATGGTGCAAGGGAATATTTCTTAAGAAATAACCAATGTACTGGATAACCACACGAGGAGTGGTTAGCGTTCTGGTTAAAACAGCCGTTCAGGCTTGTTTGTTGTTGGCTGGAAAATACTCTCCCTCCTGTCTCCTTACACTCTCCCTCTTGTCTCCTTACACTCTCCCTCCTGTCTCCTTACACTCTCCCTCTTGTCTCCTTACACTCTCTCTTCTCTCTCCTTACACTCTCCCTCCTGTCTCCTTACACTCTCCCTCCTGTCTCCTTACACTCTCCCTTCTGTCTCCTTACACTCTCCCTCCTGTCTTTATTTAGTCTAAAGAGCAAACTTGAAAACATTCTCAAAGAGCTAAGACGTATTTTCATTTCACTGCTTGGTTCACTTGTTCACATACTGGTCTGCACAACTTAACTTCTAGGTACAGCGTTCAAGCTCGTTTAGAAAATAAGTTTCATGCCAGAACTAAACTAAACCACGCGCTTTTATTCTCAAAATTCTTAATGTTCCTCTTTTTCACATATTATTCTACAACATTTAACCACGTCTTATATGGCTTACTCCTTCATTTTGCTCCACACACTCTACCTTCATATATTTGCCTCGCCATTCGATCCACACTCATCCTCTCAATATACCCAAACCAATATAGCATTCACATTGTCCATTTACACACCAACCACGTCCTCACAAGCATCCCTTGTACACTTATCTATAAAAACATTAAACAACCATTGAGACATAACATAGCCTTGTCTAAAACCCTGTTCAATGCCAAACCAATCACTGAATGCTCCATCCACCCTACCACAAGCTTTACTTCGATCCTGCACTGCTAAAATTGTATTTACTAACCATGCATCCACACAATACTCTCTAAGAACATTCCAGAGCATAATCCTATTCACCCGATCGTACGCTTTCTCCAGATCAACGAGTGCACAATACACTTTCTTTCTACTGCCATATAATTGTTACTCACTTGTTGCAATGCAAACATCTGGTCCCTCCAAGCTCTACCTGACATGAAACCACATTGCACACTCCAAATCTTGCCCACAGTTTTTTCATGCATTCTCTCAATTAAAACTCTCCCCAAAACTTTTCCTGGAACACTCAACAAATTAATTGTCCTATAATTGAACAACTACATAATCCGTCAATTAATACCGTGCATTCACACTTAAGCATTTCACTTGTGCCCCCACTTACACCTGCAGTTTACTATTATTTAACATTTTCATAGCTTTCAACACCTTAGCCTCGTTAATTCTTTCACTCATCATATTATTTTTCCCTATTTTCTGTTACTTCCTCCACATTTTCGCCGTACAATTGCTCAAAATACTCTCTCGATCGTTTTCTTATACCATTTTCATCCCAGATAAACTCACCGCGTTTATTATGAATGTCTTGCACTCATTGTTTCATTCTCTTTACCCACATACAGAATGGCTTATTATTTCCTTCAAAATCATTCTGCATTCTTTCTTATTCTTTTAATCTCATTTGCGCCTTACTCTCATTTACTACTTTCTTTGCATTCATCTTCTTTATCTTTGTATAAATGTCCCACAACTTCTATGTTCTGCTTCACTCTTCACAGCAATCATTCGTTTGACCGCTTCTTTCTTTTCTCTCACAGCTTCTTTCATCTGTTCATTCCCCCAGGCCTCTCTTTTTAAGTTTCTCACCACCACGTATCCCCACACATCTTTCGCGAACTCAACTACAACTTCTTTTATTCTGTTCCAAGACTTTCATATCATTAGCCTTTATTTCTACGTTCCATTCACGCTCTCATACTTTAACTCTTACTGCTTCATACTCTTGCACTGCTTCCTCACAGAACTCCTACCTAGTTCAACTACTGAGATCACATTCAGCTCCACGCACAGCCCTGGTATTCTTTACCAAACCTCTCAGTCTCTCATCATACGCCACAAAATCAATCATCGTTCTGGAATCTCCACTTTTCCATGTATTCAAGCGAATATGTTTGTGCTTAAACCATGTGATTGACACAATTAAACCTTTCTCTAAACACAGACTCACTAATTCTTTACCATTCTCATCTACCCTGTCATCACTTAACACTCTCTCTGAGATCTCTCTTTGGGTACCCACCCATCCATTCATATATTCTAACAATATAATTCTTTCACCCGGTTCACGTGAACCCCACCCACCCCCACCCACTTCACTGAGCTCATTCCAAAACTCCACTCTCTTATTCTCGTCTTCCCCCTTCACCAGAGTATACCAATAACTAACATAACTCAACGAACACCTATTTTCATACGTGCCCAGGAGTTTAGATGACACCCACTCATACCTTCTCACAAACAGCTTAGTTGCTGGGTTTAGGAATAGACCTACTCCCTGACTGGCCCATACTCATTCATCCAGCCAGCCCTGACCACAGTGCCAGGCTACCATCACTCGTCATCAAAACATCCACAGTAGGCGACACCCATTACATTTGTAAATTGTAATTTTATTTTTGTACTTTTCCTTTTGTTGTATCTTGTATCTGAAATAAAGTGATGAGGCTAGTCCCCAGCCTCCCTTCTCGTTGTCAGCTCCCCTTAGTCCTCGACCTCCCTTCACGTTGTCAGCTCCCCCTAGTCCTAGGCTTCCCTTCTCGTTGTCAGCTCTCCCTAGTCCTTGGTCCCCCTTCTCGTTGTCAGCTCCCCTAGTCCTCGGAGCTCCCCTAGTCCTCGGCCTCCCTTCTCGTTGTCAGCTCCCCTAGTCCTCGGCCTCCCTTCTCGTTGTCAGCTCTCCCTAGTCCTTGGTCTCCCTTCTCGTTGTCAGCTCCCCCTAGTCCTCGGCCTCCCTTCTCGTTGTCAGCTCTCCCTAGTCCTCAGCCTCCCTTCTCGTTGTCAGCTCTCCCTAGTCCTTGGTCTCCCTTCTCGTTGTCAGCTCCCCCTAGTCCTCGACCTCCCTTCTCGTTGTCAGCTCTGCCTTGTGACGGTATATAAAGTTGGAGCCAGCCTATCGACACGTAGTAAACCAGAAGGTGAGGAATTAGCGGGTTGCCTAATATAGGGGATGTGTTAGCTTGCCTTTCATCGATTCTCATTTAAATCTGAAATTTTCAAGAATGTGAGTGCTCTATGTTCAAAAGAGCATTGAAGTTTGACCTTGTGGGTGAAACTAATGTTACTAGATGACAACTCGAGCTTGTATCTTCTCAAGTAATTAAACAGTAGTCTCAATTTCACCGCGGGTGAACCGTGTGCATTCTAAATACACTTAAACACTAAATATATCAACTTTTGGAGATAGAACACTCGCATTCTCGGGTAGTGGATGATCATTTTTACAAGTGTTTATAGGTTGTGTTTGAATATTTCAAGATATGTGTATATTGTGCATGTGTTATATATATATATATATATATATATATATAATGTGTGTGATTATATGTAGCCTAGTTTTAAGTTATTGATTTACAGAACTACTGTATTAAAAAGTCAATTCCTGGAATGTGTGTAAGGTGAGAACTTGCCAGGTTTGAGTAGAAACCATTATTATTGTTTAATCAACATCCACTCGGGTGACCTGGTGGTCTAGGGGTAAGATGTCAGACTTCTATGCTGGCGGCCGGGGTTCAAACCTCGGTCCCGGCAAAGATTTATCTGATTACCAAACCCTTCCTTCACCTCTGACAAGACATCTTGTGAATGTG
>CABFVZ010000581.1:102553-116298 GCA_902151445.1 Timema monikensis | reverse complement strand
TTTCCATGATTTCCATTCCAATGTTGATTTGAAATCGAAAGGGTCTGGAGCTGGTATTTGATACACAGGAGCCGACATAATGGAACTGGGTTCTTTTCACTTCACCTTAGTAATACTTAAATACCGCACAATATCCCACCGCTGCCACCATGTTATATTACAGCGAGAATTGTCAAATTACATTACAGTCTAACTTGGTACAAAGCGAGTTATATTCTGCCAAATACATGTTGTGAACATAACATTACAAAGACAGTCACAGATAACAAGTCCTTGGGATCACACCTCTGATGTACAACTTGTTCTTGGATAGAGAGTGTAGTTCCTCACATAGCCGCAGGGCGCTATAATCACAGATGTTGGCAAACTCCTCGTACACGATACAGTTGACGGTTTCGGTGAGAGCTCTGGTTAAGCTCACTTCGATGCCCAGAGAGCCGTGCCTCGTCAAATTCCAATGCGATGTCATGTGGGTGGACATATTAGGTGTGAGATCGAAAGCCATGAGATGATATCCCTTGGGGAAGGCTTCCCGCGTGATGTCGATACCTTCGTTCATGAAATGGATACCCGTTCCAGAAAACAGTGTGTGGTAGGACATGCCATAGTGTCCGTTTGAAAAATTGGGCTGTAGCGGTTTCGACGACACTTGTTCCCTGTCCACGTACAGCGATAAATGGTTCATGCCATAGTCTTGAAAGTTGAACGGGTTCTTGGTGGCATCTCCGTTTAACGTCGCGTTTGACACAAATCCCACGATGCACCGTTTGGGTAACTGTCCGGTGAATACGTTGTCCAGCGATTTCCCTTGCACACCCGTAGGAATAGTGAGTGTTTTTACTTCAACACGGGTGATGGGATACTTTGCGGGACTTACGTTTAATGCTTTGGCATGTGACAACACTATTGAAGGTGCTACTTTGACACGTCGCACTAGAAGGTCGGCTTCAGCGATGTGAACCTTAAAGTGAGGGAGTTCAGGGACTTCCTTAAGACAAAACCCATCTCGGGAACGAACCAACTTGACTCTGAGTTCGGTGCCATTCAAAAGGTATTTCTCTTGGTTAAACAAGTCACCATGTAGATACCCCAAAAGATCCAACGTCTTACTTTTTGTGGTGAGACTGCGACGGCCCTCAAATCACTTGTTGCCAGCGTTAGCCTCCTCAAAGGTTCCGGGGCTGTCTGCGAACCACAGCCCACAAGTCAAATACTTTCGTTTGGCTTCACTGTTGTAATTGAGCAGCGTCTCAATGTACGGTCTATAGACATACGTGTTTCTGGGCGGTGAGACTAATTTTTTGTTTAAAAACACATTCACCTGTGTGAATAGCGAATGCAACCAGTTGTTGACGGGAGTGATCTGATCCATCTCTGTGAAAGCGCCACCGTTGGTTTCATGATGGGCGCCCTGATATAGAGCATGGTCTGTGAAAGATCGATATAGAACACGCCTTGTCCAGTAACGATAAATTCTATGGGTGAATCGTTGGTGAGGGAAGAGACAGGTTTGTACTGGAGCCATTTCCCACTTTCAAGACTGGTTTGAGTGGGTGGTACGGAAAAAGATAAAGTTCACTGCTGGCACACTCGCAGGACTGGGGGTGCAGAAATGACATTTTAACTGAAAATATCTACAGCTTTAATATTGACCCTTTTACGTCAGGCAAAGACAGAAGACTGACGTCGGTGCTTATTACGACGCTCTTTATAGCCTGCGCCGGTCATCAGTCTGTCGATCTTCTGCTCCACTTTGCGTTTCAGGTTAGTTCCAGCTTCGCGGACACGATACTGTAGCACCTCTTTGAAAGGACGCCGTTGATTGGCAACGTCGAACAGCACGTCGATACCCGTATGAAGTGCCTGTTTTCCAATTGCTTTAGCGCCGATTCTCAGCAGCGGTACGACACTTTTGAAAATACCGCTGAAAAAACTTCCTATCCCATGCCCTCGTTAAGAGGGAACACCGTGGTAGATCGAAGATATTCCTGTTCCAGCCTGGTTGACGTAGTGTCTTTGGTAGGGACCATTCATGTTGAGCAGCGTCGAAAATGAAGTTTCACGCACACTTTTCCAAACTCGAATGGTACAGGTTCACCCGTGTCTGTTCTTATATTGATTTCCAAGCTTTCAATTTCCCTTCTAAGCACCGGCATGTAGTGCAAAGGGTCTTAGCTAACTGTCTTATGTATGCCGTAGAGATAGTTTACGTTGTTGATACCGACGATACGTAAAAGCGGTGCCACAATGTCACACACGGGCTGAGGCTCGACGATATCCGTGTAGATGTACATTTGCGAGGGCAAGCCTAGTAGAATGTTGGCGGCGTACGGTGACTTTGGTACTTTGATCAGATTAGTCTGAGGATCGAAACGGAGCTGTACACTTAGTTGGCTTGATAGAGTCAGCAGCTGTAAATTTGATGAAGAAGAGATAACGTACACTTTTTGTTGTGGTTTGTGTACTTGAATACAACTCCGGAATCCCCTTCAAACGCCTCTACGTCGTTTAGAGCTTTGATAAATTCATTGATAGGGCTGTAGTTTCCAAGAGGGATATGATCCTTGAATATTTGTTCCCCGCCGTTAGCATCCACCCAGTCGTACCATACAATATTTTGACCCTCAAGTAGGGTGGTGAAAAAACACAGATATTGAAATTCAGCCAGAGCGACTTCCCACCGGCCTTCGAGTATAAGACGATAAGTAAGTTGCGTGGTGAAATTTGTGAGGGTATTTTTCGGGAAATATCCCATAGGGCTGTCGCTCGGCAAAGTGATGTAAAACTGGTCCTTCATGGTAGGGCGCTGACGTAACTGGCAGGAACCCAAGAATTAAATTTGGTGGGGTAACCTTTCCACTGCACGTACACTTTCTTTCTGGCACCTTTACCCTTGACACGTAGTATTTTATCAACTTTAAAAGTTTAGGGAAGATGTACGCGTTGCAATTCGGGTTCGTAAAACGTCCCCTCCACCTCCTTTACCATCAAGATCGGTGAGTCTGTAGACGACAGGTTGTCGCTACATGACACTGCTAACTTTGAAAATTTCTTCGCTCCAATTGCTTTCGTAGCCCTTTTAAACAGCATTTTAGATTTGCTAATACGCACCGTGTCACCTACTTTTATTTTCGGCTTACTATTCGAATTTGGACGCCTTTTGCCGTACTGATTATCTCTGACTTGAAGCAAATTAGTTTATTAAACGTCGGTAGGCGCCATCTTGATACTGGAATGTTTTCCACCGTTGTAAGCGGTGACTAGATCTTGGAGGACATACCAATACGTGTTATTTTTTGTAAAGTAGCGCTACATGCGTCCTTTCATAGTTCTATTGAATCGTTCCACGATGCTTGCCTTCACGTCTGGATTATTAGTGGTGTAGTGATGCACGCCTTCTTGCTTGAGAAATATCCGGACTAGACGTGCCGTGAACTCTGTCCCCTTGTCCGTCTGTAAACTTAGAGGTTTACGGCCACTTTGTTTGAAAATGTCCCGAAATGCATCTCTCAAGACGCTCCCCATCTTGGATGGAAGCGTCCTCGCCAATGGCCTCTTGCTAAACACGTCAATGACGGTTTGCAAGTACACTGCACCGTCGTTGTATTTTCTGAGAAATCTCATATCGTCGAGATCGGCTTGCCAGAGATCGTCAAAGTGTGACACCACGTACTTGATGCGCGGAAACTTTTTAGTACCGGTTTGTGTAGGGTATAAGCGTCCTGCATACGAAGCCATTCTCGTACTTTTTCGGGATCTTTCTTGGACGCCTTTATGAGCGACGCTGCCCCTGCAAAACCTGCAGGATGAGAAGGGTCGTAGTAGATGTCAGCTAAACGGGCCATTAAGCTCGGAACGGCAGCCAACTGTTTTCATCCACCCTCTTCAGTTTATTCTTCTTAGGGCGTTTCGACGGTGTAAGTGGTTGTGGTACGGGCGTTGGATCTATAATGGGCACCAAACGTTTCGGATTTACAATAAATTATTTCGGAACGTTTATTTTTTGCGTGAGAAACTCTCACCACCCTACGTTTCGCTGTGTCTTCTTGCTCTGACCAGATCGTTGACTAAATCCACCATATTTTATCCACCGAGAGGTGTATCTTGAATACTCACTTCTCCGTTTGAGTCTCAGGAAATAATATGTTCTAGTAAAAGTTCAGCTTTTTTACGTGCCTGTGCGGGTACAGTATTAAGTACAGCAGGGATGGGAAGTACAGACACCTCAGGGGTGGTGTTGGTGCTATTTACGGCCGGTGGAGTTCCGGTGGAGTGTGCTGAATAAAGTGCACTTGTTTGTATAAAGTCCATTTAGACTTGTCAAGTTTGAAGCGAGGATTTTTTCCATTTCCTTGTCCAACTCTGAGATTACTAGATTTGTGGCCGATGTCACTTGTTGGTGGTGTTGCTCGTAAGAGTGTAATGTTTCCGGGGACACCAATATCATCTTTTTCGTGTGTTCCATTTATACTTGTTGAATAAGGAAACCGAGGACCCCACTGATAAAGGGGCTAAAAGTAAGGGCAAGAACGCTCCTCCCTTCTGAACGAGTAGTAGTCTCTTTTTCTTCCAGCACTCTCCTCGTTTGATCAGCTTGCGCAACACCTGCTTGTGAGCACGTAACTTTGTCTTCTGCGCATTTTTCAACGGCACCCGCCCTTTTAAAGTGCTGTAGACACACCCGCAAACAGAGTCAACCAGTTTATTGTCGGCCGTTTTCAGCAAGGCAAAACGTTTCTGCGGATTCATGCGATACATCGCACGTAGCAGCGGGGCCTGCTTCAGTACTTTGGGTCTCATGGTTATGAAATGATCTGTAATCGGGGAGTGTCGGTGTTTTTATAGCTTTTGCGTGGTAGGTACACGCAGCACCCGACATTTGTGTGCGTTCTATATCTGAACCATTCTGGTGTACCTTGTTTGAAATCTAACAATATAAACCGTGAGAAGTACTTGTAGCATCAGTGTAAGCCTCTTGTAAAACACGGGGATTTTCAGAACAGACTTGACGTGCAAAGTGTTGAATCTGAACTTTATCCCTGGGATTTTTAAAAAGCACGATATAATGTGTGTTTAAGGAAATGTCTCTTTGGCCCTTGCCCTGGTGGAATATATTTTGTGTAAGGTACATGACGCTAATATTTTGATGGTGGCATCCTTTGGTGAAAAGATCGACGACTACTTCGTTGGCTTCATGCATCAGGTCGTCCAGGATAATCAGCTGTGGATAGTCATTACAGATGTCATCCATTTCCGGCAAACCCTTACAGAATATGACGCGGGGACTTGCCCCGTCTTGTTCGAATCCCGGTTGCCATAAAGCATAATACCATGTGATTCTATCAAATTTAACGTCACACATTGTGTCCAGGTGACGGATAAAGCCTTCTACAAAATGTGACTTTCCACAGCCGGAAGGGCCGCTTATGATGGCCGAAAATGGATGTTTCAACTTGTCCATAATGTTTGAGACTGAGCTTATAAGCTATATGAACTTGTATTTATAGGATAGGAGGGAGGTGCGGGTGTAGGCGTTAAAACACAAACATAACAGTTTTTACAATATTTATTTACAATCATGAAAAAGTATACACACAGTGAAAAGTATACTGTGAATATTTATAATATATTTATTAGCACAAACATAACAGCTTTTTACAATATTTATTTATACACAGTGAAAAGTATACTTAGAATATTTACAATATATATATATATACATAGGGGGAATAGTGACCTCGGTACTAAAAATGGTTCAATATAATATATTCATAGAATTGGTGTCAATTTAAAAGTAAATATATATATACAAACAGTTTATTATATTTGACTAGAATTAAAATAAATATATATACAAATAGTTTATTATATTTGACTAGATTTAAAATAAATATATATATACAAACAGTTTATTATAATTGACTAGAATTAAATTATATACAAACAACTAATTGACTAGAAAAAAATCAGATAGGTGGAGGATTGTACTGGCAAATAAAAAAATAAAAAAGTAACCCGGGTGCATCGAATAAATAAAAAAATATGCTTAATTTCATGCAGAAAAAAAATATGAAAGAAATCTCAAATCTTTGAAAAATGGTATGTCAGTGGAACTGTCTAGAGTGAAAAATAAAGTTATTATTCAGCCCGTCTAAATGATCATCTTTTAGTTGTGGTGTGTGCGTTTACAAGGACAGTGATACCCAAACGCCAACGTATTAAAATCATCGGTTATCCGACGTTTGGTGTACACGGGCCGGTAGACTTTAGTCTGTGAAACTGTACATACAGTCACAAGACCTTTTCTTACAATTTTGTGCGGTATCTGTATGTATCTTTCCGCGGCCTGTTCAGTGACCATCGCTTTCAAAACGTCAAAATTAACGTCGTTCCAGTTGCCGTAGTTTATGGTGATCCCGCGAACCTTGAACATCGTTTTGGTTTTGGTAGAATCGCCACCAACAAAAACTCGGTACGTGTAATTCTTGGGACCACCAGATAAAAAGACGCTAATGTAGCTTCCCGGACCGTAATCCTGAAGTTCGTCAGTGCGGTCACCTAAAAAGTCTCCGGTCGGTGGAATCCAATCACCGGGGTGTTCCGTGAATATAACGCAATCCGTATCGTGATACAAAACGCGGTCCCCCAATTGTTCAAGGATGCTGTATAAGTGTATGGCTAGCCATAGCAGTCGTGTAGCACGCCACCGCCACACTCGTGTTAGGGTTAGGGCTCAACGCGTCACGCGCATCCTTGTAATTGAGGAACATAACCTCGTCATTTACATCAATGACGCTGTCCACGGTGATGTACGGATCCATTAGGTACTTGTGGATGCCCTGATAGTCGTTGACAACGGCTACGTGTGGTAAATCGGGTCTTTGCCCAAACTTTCTCCATAGTAAATTTAAAAAGAATTTAGCCAGAGTGCGGAGACCAGGGTTTTTCCAAACAAAGTCAAAATTGAGTTTACCCCTTCCCTTTCCTCATAATTTTGAATATAGGCTAACTTTTCCTCTTATGAGGTACACCACTCTGGCCATCCACTGGCTTCTTGTTTAATTTTCAAAAAAGTATCAATGTACCCGTGAAACAATCCGCCAGAACGTGTCTGAGGGTCGTAAACAGACACATTGTACTCCCACACTTCCTGTACTGTTTCAACGGTGTAGCCTTCCTCAACGGCTTTCCGGATCTCGTCAATCACCCAGACGCCTGTCAACCAGCGATCTTTTTTGTAGTTATCCTGACACGCGCCTTGGTTTTTCTCCTCCCCGCATTTCCTGCACAAGATGAACATTAGCTTGTCGTACATCCGTGTAGGCAATACGGGCATAAATAAATCCCGCGGAGGCGTCACTGTAACTTTGGCTATGCCTTCTACTTGATCTATAGACGGACAATTTGGTTCCAAGTGAATTTTGGGGTGGCCGACGTAAGGATACAATGAACACACATCCAAGTACTTGATCTTCTCTCCACAAGAAAGGTCTGCTTCGTGGAAGAGCTTGATACAATTTGTACGCCCGTCAAAAAATGCATCCCTGAGGCTGAGTGGCTCCTTGGTATACACCTCGTTCCGTACTACAAATTGTTTCAAGTCCTTGTCTTTGCGTTTCATCGCATTAAACATACACTCCCACATCTCTACGACCGTGTAGCAGGCATTCTTAAAATTTTCTACGCAAGTCATGGTCGCTTCATAGAGCATCTACATGGTCTCATGGGGACTATTTTTGATAGGGGTGGTCCTGTCAGGATAGAAGAGAGGGCACCCGTGCCAATAACAGCCCCAGAACTGGAAGACGGTGGTGGTATCTCCAGCTTTAACAACACCGTCTACAAGTCGCCCAAACACATATTCCTCACGGCCGTTACCCGCATGAAGAATAGAGACGCCACGTTGATGGGTGTCCCAACAGAGCCATTGTACAGCGACGTAAGACTGTTTGTCTGCGCACCGATAGCCACCGTTAGGGATAATACCGATAGTATTCTCCTTAAGATGACTTCGGTGGTAAATCAACATGGCCGCTCCAGCTATCGTACACGCCTCTCTGAAAGGATCCACCTTTGCTTTCTCCATGAGCATGTCTTTAAACTTTATATAGGCCTTCCGTAGGATATCTACAACTTTAACACAATTCAATTACAACTCGGCTTTTAAAATCAAAGACATAATTTTCTTTGACCAACGCGTCATACCACTTCTCAAAGTGCTCCTTTCCCTCAACTGATATCTCACCGATGCCGTAGTCCTCCTTTGGTGGCAAGGGACCCCTATATCCCGCGTTTCCTTTTTTGTTGAAAAAATGGCATAAATGTCTCTTTGCCAAAACTCGTCCAAGCCGATTGTTTTGGGCATTTTGGACAACGATATCGGGAGGAAGTTCAACGAGTCAATAAAGTGGAGCGGGCCGTAACGCGTGAACATGATTTTCCCACCGATCATTAATATCCCTGGAATCCATTTTTTTTACCTCCATCTTATATTTTAAAATAAAATTGCCATCATAGCCTTTCGCATTATGGCCTAAGAGGGTGATATCCTTAAATGTTGATGCTTTAATTTGCTCTAAAAATCCAAAAAATTGGGCCATTGTGGTATCATCCTTGAATATGTGAGTCCTATCGCCCCCACATTCTGTGCAATGATGGTCATTTGCATCTATATGAACGCAAGCTTTGCAACACGTCTGCACGACACATAGGTTAGGTTCATGTAAGTACGTGCCGGCCGCACCTTGAAGAAGAGTTTCTTGCTGACATTCAAAATCATTAAATACAATCATGAAATTGCTCTTTTCCAGTGACGGCTTTAATAGGGCCTGCTTCATATAACAAAAATGGCCAAATGGACGATATGTATCGCATACTCTACAAAAAGTCTCATAACACCTATATGAATAATTTGATCTTTCCAAACTGAAAAATTGCACGTATACCTCGCAAACCTTTTTGACATCACAGTCCCACTTGTGACCTCTATAAAAACCGGGACGTTAATAGTTATCAAAACATGACTGTGAACCAACGCCCGCAGTCTTTACAGACCACAGATCGGCCTCCACTATAAACCGCTTTAGCATAGCACTTTTTGCACGAGGATTCACACTTGTGCGCATTCTTATCGTTGAACGGCACACGACACTCGAAGCAAAAGTATCCGCACTTAAATGCGGCTGTCAAGGAAGTTATGACGTCAAAATAGTTTTGCTTATCGTCGTGAAAATACAAATAAAGGTAGCTCTTAAAGGACGGTTCGGGAGGGGTAGGTCCCTTATATAGGACCTGTCTCCCCCGAAGCTCCCTGAACACCGTGATTTTTTATTCGGTGAGGTACGTTTGAAATATTTTCAGTTCAGTTAGCCCACCATCTTTCAAAAGATTCACACGAGCATCACGGCATAGTTCCTCTGCTTATAGTTTTTGAATAGGACGACCCATTTTGATTTGCTTAACGGTGTTCACATCCATGCATCCTGGCTCTCTTTTATTATCACATATAGCCTTTGCGACGACCAATGCACAGGCAAGGCAAAGTGTATCGTCACCATTTTGAATCGTAATGATACCTTTGTTAGTACGGCTATATGTGCTAGCGGGGGAGAGTTTATGACAATAACTTCTACCACTCCCACGAGGCTCCTTAAAATGGCTGAGTTTAACGTACAATGGTGCCATACTCAAGAAACAATTATTACTCTGCAACACACGACTTACGTTATCGAGCACGGCTCGAGCGTCTAACTGGTCTGCTCGCCTATATGAGACATATACATGGT
Organism: Timema monikensis; assembly: GCA_902151445.1. Taxonomy (NCBI): domain Eukaryota; kingdom Metazoa; phylum Arthropoda; class Insecta; order Phasmatodea; family Timematidae; genus Timema; species Timema monikensis. Next base: position 106,513 of record CABFVZ010000581.1, on the reverse strand, counting down.
TCAACGTCGAGTCTGTACTGTTCAAAAGTAAGCCGACATGGTCATCGGCACTGACAGTGTGGTTCTGTAGCCGATTAAACAAAGCCGCAATTTGCTCTTTAAGCCAGCTTAATGCGTCACGATCGCTTGTTGGAGCACCAAGATGTACGGTAATTTCTCTACCAGTATAAAAGAAACGCCTCAATTGTTTAATTCTCTCTTTGATGATCCGAAGAAGGACGCCATTTGACAAGACCCCACCTACCTGATTTACCGGGCCACTAAATCCCGTTTGCGGGGCTGAAGACGGTCCCGCTGTCAACACCGCAGCTTGGGCTTCTGCGGTATGTTGAGAGGGACTAGTTGCCGTTGGTGGTGGTGTGGTCGTGCCGCCATTTGCTGCCTCCATTTGAACTATAACACAAAAGCACGTGTCAAAGTAAGCACTTTAAATAAAATTGTTCCAAACATGCGTGTATTTTTCTCTCTCTTTAAAATGTATAATACTATTCAATTTCAATCTATTTTTGTTATTAATATAATATGTTACAATTTGTGTAATAAATACACTCGAACCTTAGTACAGCTACCAGGGCCGTTAATTTATAACTATGAGGGGTTAATCCTACATTTTCATCTATGCCGAGAATCAAACCTGGGACCTTTTGCAAAGTGTGTGTAATAAATACACCCTAGGACAACTACACAATTAAGTCCAGAGCAGTCAATTTAACACTATCAAGGGTTAAACCTACATTTACACCCATGTAGGGAATCGAACTCGGGCCCTTTCACAAAGTGTGTGTAATAAATACACCCTAGGACAACTATAAAATTTAGCCCAGGGCAGTTAAACCCTCATTTTCACCCCATGTTTGAAAAAAAATATATAAAATGGACAGAATTAAGTTTACTCTTGGTGGGAATAATTTTGTTTTAATTTATAACCGTTACTATTTTTTATTCATAAAATGTTAAGACTATAACATCCACAAACCCTGCCAACTGTATGATTATTTATCAAACCAACCGTGTCGGGAAATTAACCCGGGACCAATAGTTTACTATACAAACACACTATAACATGCACTAAGATGATGAATGAATATTTGATCCAACACATTGTAAAGCGACAGTTATAATTTTCTCTCTTTGAATGTTTGTATGGGAAATGAGCCCGGGACCCTTTAAATCCGTTACTGGAATATGTACAAAATACCGGTCAGGGCAGTTATTTTATCACTATTAAAGTCTAAACCAGCATTTTTGCTTATGCGGGGGAATCGAACCCGGGACGCCTCCCACTGGTTCAGTTGGTTTTTTTAAGCGTATAAATTGAACGGCTAGTAAGACGCGGCGCTAAATTAGTTAGGATTTTTATTTATTTTTTTAATAATCTACTAAAGCAACAATATAGTTTCCCCTGTTAATTATAATACAGGTATATATATATATATATTTTAAATACTTTTCCCCCTGCTTTAAATTGTATGCAAACGCCATCTGTTATTCCGAAAGTGAACAAGTTTACAACCTTCTCGGAACGAGCAGTTGACAAGAGATTTTCGTATGCTGGCGAAATAACGGTGGTTTGGTAGAAAGAGAGCGCACACAAATAGTCTATTTTAAACTAGTGGCTATAGTATGGTTACTTGTAGACGGTACTTACATGTTAGGTGGTCGATCGCGTCCAAATCACTCCAAATATCGGGGGGCGAATTTCCGCCGCCGTCTGTGGGCGTCGGCGAGAGTATGCCAGGGTGTGGTGTGAGGTCAGCGGTTGGCGACCTAGGGATGACAAGGGGGTGCGTAAGGACGCCAGCGACGCCGTGCCGAGTACCACCCGCAGGGTCCGCCTCCAGGTGGGCAGGCACTGGCACGCACGTCACTATGTTGTCCCGCAGGCCCTCATCCAACCCATATGGATCCAAGTAGTCTGAAATTAAATAAATACATATTGATTACCATTTACAGGAAATAAAAAAACACTGGCAAGACTATCGTAGGCCGCTAATTACCCATGTACCAGTCGTTTTCCGCCAAGCAAGTCCCGTCTTTGGTAAAATACAGCAACTGGTCCAGGCTATTGGGACCCACAGGTTGAGCCGCCTTACCAAGCGTCTGGGACTCGTCATCTAACAAAGAAGAAGAGAATACCGCTGTACACCAAGACGTAATAAGCAAAATAGAAACTATTAAAATATACAAAACAGTTTTAAAAACATACCTGAATTTAGCCAATTTTCCAGCGCGTCGAAACTCATCTTGATGATTATCGGAGCCAATCATAAATTGAAATGACCACCTGTAATGATTTGGGGTCTATTTATACCCGTCTCAAAGGGCTTGCCACTTGTAATGGCCGAGGTTGTGTAATACACATCTGCAAATGTGCAATCTGCAGCAGATCCTTGTAAGTACCGTTATTCGTCATAAATCTTCTAGCAGCCGATGAGGACGGACGTACTGGGTCACCGCTCTGTCAGAGGTTGTGCAATACGCATCTGCACTTGCCCAATGTGTATCAAATCCTGTATGTCCCGTTATTCGTCATAAATCTTCTAGCAGCAATATGAAAATGGACGTACGGGATCGCCGCTCTTCTATGCCTGTTCGTGCAAATTGTGGTACACTTTGGTGCAGAATGAATAACAAGTACGGGTACACATGATGCCATTAGCTGTGCTCGTGCAAATGCGGGTACAGAACAAAATATACAGAATTTCTCGCTCGGGTGAACAATGGTGGTGGTTTTCCATGCAAACACTGATACACTTGATCCTTACTCATCCCTGCTACACTAGCGTAAACCACCAAGCGGGTAGTAGGACGCTGTGCAACCCTCCAGCGAAAGCAGGTCTCTAGTTCGAATCCCTCGATCGGCAAGGTCAACAAACGCTAATGTCACCTTTCAGACCCTGGGAAATGTGGGTACAGAACAAAATATACAGACTTTCTCGCTCGGGTGAACAAAGGGGGTGGTTTTCCATGCAAACGCTGATACACTTGATCCTTACTCATCCCTACTACACTGGCGTAAGCCACCAGGTGGTTAGTAAGACGCTGTGCACCCCTCCAGCGAAAGCAGGTCTCTAGTTCAAATCCCTCGATCGACAAAGGCAACAAACGATAATTTCACCTTTCAGACCCTGGGCAAATGTAGGTACAGAACAAAATATACAGAATTTCTCGCTTGGGTGAACAAAGGGGGTGGTTTTCCATGCAAACACTGATACACTTTATCCTTACTCATCCCTACTACACTAGCGTAAACCACCAAGCGGGTAGTAAGACGCTGTGCACCCCTCCAGCGAAAGCAGGTCTCTAGTTCGAATCCCTCGATAAGCAAGGTCAACAAACGCTAATTTCACCTTTCAGACCCTGGGCAAATGTGGGTACAGAACAAAATATACATACTTTCTCGCTCGGGTGAACAAGGGGGTGGTTTTCCATGCAAACGCTGATACACTTGATCCTTACTCATCCCTACTACACTAGCGTAAACCACCAAGCGGGTAGTAAGACGCTGTGCACCCCTCCAACGAAAGCAGGTCACTAGTTCGAATACCTCGATCGGCAAGGTCAACAAACGCTAATTTCACTTTTAAAACCCTGGACAAATGTGGGTACAGAACAAAATATATACTTTTGTGAGCAGTGTGTGTGTATATGTGTGTGTGACGGACGCAAACCTACTTAATTATTAATTGTTTAATTCTAGACAATTTGAAACTATCTGGTAAATACTCTCACGCAAATCAGCACTTATTTCACTCTTACATAGTACGAGTGGCAACTCCAGTGATACTTTTTTTCGCTAACAGGTAGCACAAAGATCTCTAAATCACCAATTTGCCGTTCTGTTAGCTTTGTCTTCCTCGATCGATGACTGCTCTTGTTTCAATTACTTTTAACGGTAGTTTGCAAAGACAAGTCAACGACTCGTTAATGCGCTCGCGTCATCCATCCCCCCCCCCCCCC
>CABFVZ010000581.1:81387-97538 GCA_902151445.1 Timema monikensis | reverse complement strand
ACAGAACACGGTCATTTGAGAATATAACAAGTCACTAATAAACCTCGACAGAACACGGTCATTTGAGAATATAACAAGTCACTAATAAACCTCGACAGAACACGGTTATTTGAGAATATAACAACCCACTAACATATATGACTTTCTTCACATAAAATATTTCTATACAAACTTAACACTCGATAATTAATTTTTTACACAAAATAACCAATAACAGGTTTTCTTAAATAATGAACATTTTTACACAAGGAATAACAATAAATAATAAAAGTTAATAACAAAATAAATAAAGGGGGTTAAATGATTAAATACTTGATTTGAGTAAAAATCCTCACCTGCACCCCTCCCCCCACCACCAGTATTTGATAATATATAATGCACTCCAAGAATCCTTCTTTCTTGTCTGGGAATAAAGTCCTTCAAAGCTTTTGAATCACTTCATTAACACATACTAATGTGTGGAGCTAGGAGTGAGGATGTTTCGACTCACATTGAGTTCTAACAACTTATATTACTGACACTTGAGTTCGTTCTTTCTTTCTTTCTAGAGGTCTCGACTGATACCAACCCTGAGATAATATTGTCATCATCTTCCAGCACTCCAACAACCACATCTACAATATCCACTGCCCCTGTAACCACGCAACATCATACACACCAGAGCATGAGCACAAGTGGGCAAGTCCTGCGGTTGAGAGGAGGCTCAGGTCCTTGGGAGGGCTATGTAGAGGTCCAAGGATCGACTCCCGGCTGGGGTCTTGTCTGTGATGACATTCATGGCTGGAATATACTAGAGGCTAATGTTGTATGTAGACAACTTGGCTATGACAGGTAAGACAAGCTTGTATCAACAAACCAGGGCGTCACCATAGAGTTTAATGTCTAAAACTACTGTTGGATGCACAAATGATCAAACCATTCATACCAATACACTGCCCTACTTGATAATGCCACCTGTTTTTACTGTTTATCTCGCCATTTTTATTTAAAAACTTCTTGTTTTATGACACCTTCGTTTAGTTAGTAGGTCCACCGATCTGACACAGATAATCCAGGTACAATAAAAAACTATTATGTGTTGAAACTTAACCTAAGATAAAACTAGTTGTTATCCACCCGTGGAATGGCTAGGGAGGTTAAATGGCGCAATCTTGTTAGAAAGAATGGTTGAGCCTGAGGATCCCCGCAAAGTCCCAGGCTAGATGTTCCCAATGGTTGGGGATTGTCTAAGCTGGAGGGAGGATGAAGGGAGAAGAGGATGTGAATGATGTCGTGTATCCGTCGTCCCTCTTCCCTCCCCTCATTCCCCTCCCTTGAAGTGAGTCCAGGATAGTTTGTGATGGAGCTTAGAGGTCACAAACAGGATTCGATCGTGTGAGGTTTTTGTTTTGCATTTCTTTCTAACCAATTTACTCATCATACATCTCTACAAGATCCTAGCGAGATATACGAATTACATAAATTGAACAATAAACACATACACTGATTATATCTGATATTACCTGTTGACACAGAGGAAACAAAGCGTTACATAAACTATACAAAAAATAACATGTCAGGGTCTTCTTCCGGACACTCTCAAAATAAACACGACTATTTTAATTAGTTTCATAGCGTATAAACCGAACGGGTAGTAAGATGCGGTTACGGAGTTTGTGTCAGGGCCTATATACATTTTCCCGAGCGTTGGGGTCCTATACATTGGCCACCTAGTTGTACATCCCTGAAAATATGGTATACGTACTAGCGCATCGTTGTAACACAATTGAATTAATCGAGCCGTGTCGGACGTCGATTGATTCACTACGGATTAATTCCAAGATATAATAATGCTGTGACGATATTTAGGTTGTCTATAGCTCCGTGGTCGAGCACTAATTAAATTGGTATATTTAATTGAATTAAAGAAAGAGAACTTTTGATGGCTGTTTATCCACACACGGTTTATTTAAATGGCATATGCTAATTACTTATACATGCTCCAATTAAATGCTTTATATCGATGCACACTTGTGATATTAATGAAAGTTATTTTATATTGTGATTGCCAGTGTGTGTGTGTGTGTGTGTGTGTGTGTGTGTGAAGGTGCGTGGATTGTGCGTGTAGCTGTGTCTGGAGAGCGTGGGCGGGTGCTTGAACATACGCACAATGGTTTATATATGACATACCCCTTGCATTTTTCTCCCCTCATCAACAGTGTGAAAACCAACTAATAGAAAGAGTCCTGGCGAAAGGTGTTGTGAAGGCTAGCTTCCTATTGGTATAGAGAAGTGGCGTATTTGCCAAATAGTGCGTATTTGTTCCTTTAAACAGGAACACAGGAAATATGGTATAAAAAATATATTTTAGTGGTGAAATCCTTTTCCCATTATTTCTAAAATGCGCGTGTTTCTTCATGGATGAATAATAAAAGGATACTCTACATATGTTACTTTAAAGAAAAATTACCTTCATCCCTGAATATTTATATATTTTAGATTGATCCAAACCAATTTTATTTGATGGTGTATGTTAGTGTATTTATCAACATTTGGAGAGTAAGACTCTAGAGTGGCTGTTCCTATATCTATATCTATATCTATATCCTTGCAGACTCCTGGCTGGTCATTTCTGGCACTCATCAACACAACACACCACGGGTACTCTGTCCACCATTCCAACCCCCAGACTCACTTCTAAGTGGATATTGGTTCGTGACACTACAGATCACCTTCTAGTGTTCTCATATGGGCTATTATCAATCATCTTTATCTCCGTTGATTCTTTTATATTCTTTTCCATTTTACTTTCTTTACCTCCATGACTGTTTCCAGGTTGTGGTTTGGGTCACTTTTTTATTCAAGCCAAATACACTTTTCGCTACCGGCTCGCTAGGTGTAGTGGAACGCACCTTACCTGTGTGATGAAGTTTAATGAGTTTGAAGTTAATGTTGGAAAAACTGTATGCTGCTTGTGTAGGTAATTGCAATAGTGTATTATATAGATGTCATAGATGCCACATCTGGAATGTTTGGCATCACAAAGATATTAAATGTCTCACTTTTGCATATATAATTGACTTCAAAATCTCTATCCTTGTCCATCTCCGACCAAATTTTCCCAATGTAGAATACATAATTTGGGAAACGCACAAGAACATAAGCCTCAACATTAGGATCAGGCATTACTTCAATAAACTGAAAAATTTCTTCATCCTCTTTATAATCTAAAGAGTAATCCAACACCAGTTCAATTTCTTCATCATAAGAGCTATCAACATCTTTAATGCTATGGCGTGCTAGTTTTTTCCGAAACAAGTCCTTGGAAAACTTATTTTCCCTCTTCATCTGGAGATGTCTCTTATTTTCAGCTTTCTCAGCTAACAGAGCTTTTTCAGGTGTACTGGTGAGGACTCTGCTTCGGCCCGATTCGCTATTTTCTTTTTTTCTTTCTAGGTGTAACTTTTGGAAAACCACGGAATTGTTTAGGTTAAATGAAGACAGACTGATCCTCATCTGTAGCCATACCTGAAGATTTTGTGTCAGAGTAAACATCAGTTGCAGAAGCATTAGGTTCTGTAGTTCTGCAAGCAGCTATCGTGGTCTCGGGTTGATGTGTCACTGCTAACGTGAGGTAGTCACAATCTTGAACCTCGTCTCTATTGAGAGGATAGATGCCACTTTTAGTGAATCCTGCCTCGATGTTGTTGGGAGTTATTGCCTTTTTTGCTTCACTGACACATTCAGAAATCTGGTATATGTACATGGTTGTGCCTGGATTTCGGAGCATCCGTGCATCAACGGCCACGTTGTAGAACTATTTAAAGGGTCCAAAAACTATTATGGTTAAGACCTCGAAAAACCAAAGGTTATAATATAAAGGTGAAAGGATAGTATACTAAAGTTATTAATAAAAAGTTAAAAATTATTAACAAGTTAAAATTAAATATATTTTAATATTGAGAAACAAGTTCATAACATTAACTGTGTTCTCGCACGACGACCTTGTGCCATGAATATGGTACGTTTGTACCGAAACATGTCGGCCAAAGTTTAATCAACTTCTAAACGCTGAAACTTGCCCAAGGAGTAACGGGACTGAAATCAAGTTTAAGACTTCGTTTCTTCACATTAACACTGGACCTTTTTAATAGCTTGTTACGTTCTCAGCCTTAATTCACATTATTTGTATAACCTATAACTCTATACTTTCACATGTTTACTCCATTTAAATTAGCCATCTTCATTATTTGAATTTTAATTGTATGTTGTCCTCAATTCATTTCTGATATTAATTATTTTAATATGTTTTTCATATATATATTTTTCTGAATGATGGTCACCATTTGACTTGATAATTATGTTATGTCATGAATATTTTTAATCTTTTTATTTTTATCTCATATATTTTAATGCTTATCGAAAGCGCAGCTTGACTTGTTTCTCAATATTAAAATATATTTAATTTTAACTTGTTAATAATTTTTAACTTTTTATTAATTTCTTTAGTATACTATCCTTTCACCGTTCTATTATAACCTTTAGTTTTTCGAGGTCTTAACCATAATTATTACTGCTCCTTACTTATTTAAATTTAGAATGTTTTCTAAAATGGTCCAAAAACTGATAAATCGAGGGGCTGGAGTTTGTGACTGCTATGTGGTGGTAATATGAGAACAATAACACCTGCCTCTTTTACCATATCAATGACTTCGATGGACATGTGACTCTCATGATTATCACATATTAAAAGTGATAGTGTCTCCTTTGTACTGTGTGAATGCTTTATGAAATGTTCCATAAATTGTGGCAACAGCTCAGATGGCATCCACCCGGTACAGTTCGCAAGACCTAAAGATCCTAGTGGTGCTCCATTTAATATGTGGGTTTTGAAATTTTTTCTGGGAAAGACAAAAGCAGGAGGTATAAATGTTCCTAGAGCACACACGATGGCTGCAACTGTCACTAATTCACCTTTCTCACCACTCGTAAATTGGTTTAACTGCTTGGAACCTTTCTTTGCTATTATATTCTGGGGTTTCATCAAGGTTGAACACATGAGATGCATCAACCAATTTAGGGTTTCCACTGAGAATTTTGAAAAGATGATTTTATATTGTGTGCATTGAATAACATTAGTCTCTTTGTCTCCCTCCTTGTCTAGCAGGTATGCAGTGGCCTTCTCACTTGACTGGGGGATTAGAGTGGTTAGTGGGGAGGACGGAGACACGTCCGGGAGGGTCTGGGTCCTTTTAATTCTGGCCTAGTATTCTANGGGGGGGGGGGGGGGGGGAGGATGGACATAAGTCTAGAGGGTTCTGGGTCCTTTTAATTCTAGAAGTGGAGGATTCGAGACCCCTATATATACACGCTCAGTGATAGCCAGGTGTTCTCAACTAGCGAGTCTAGTGTTCGTGTGACGCGTGTCGGTATAGTGTGTATGGCACAGGGACCAGTGGCGGGGTGCTATGAGTGTCTTTAACAATGAAAGTAAATTGTACCGTGAACGAACATTTTAAGAAACTGATATTTGGATATTTAACTTGTTATTCAGTATTTTTATCAAAAATATGTTTAATTGATTTGATGTAATTCTATTTATGTGTTTTCATTTGTTTATTGATTTACAAACAATTATATTACCTGAGTTAGTGAACTTTTTAGTTCTAATTAACCCAGTGTAATTCTATTCTATGTGTTTTCATTTTTTTTATTAATTTAAAGACATTTACTAGTATTACTTAACTCAGTGACTGCTTAGTTATAATTGATTCGGCGTAATTCTATTTATTATGTTTTCATTTATATATTAATCTACAAACTATTACTTTGACTATTTAATTTGTTAAATTGTTTAGCTGTATATTTAATTCTGTGAAAGTTTTTGAGTGGTGTTTTTAATAATCAAAACCTTGGGTTATCTGCGAGTATCTTAATTCATATTTAACCGGCAACACACCTCAATATACCCAAATTAGCTCGTGGTTCACGTGGTCACGCGCGCCCTTAGTTACAATATTTACCCAAAAATAAGCCACCCCCGAATATAGGTGATATCTTAAAATTACGATAACTTTGAAAGGAAAAAAAATTATTAGAGGCTATGTTTGAAAATGAAAACTTTATCAATTGTTAAGAGATACTTTTTAAATCTTGATCTACATGTATTACTTATTACTAATTAATACAGCAATTTTATTCTGACCCCAAAAGTAAGGTAATCTTCAGTTCTATATACAAGTATCCATTGTTTTTAATATAATATTTAAAATAGAGTTTACATTTAACAGTCATATTTTTATAGCAATAATTAAAGTATTTATTCAAGTAACCAACAGCTATACAAGGTTTGAATATTTCATTTTGTCAGCCATTTTGGCTTGAAGTTAACTTTTTATTATTAGAGTCAAAGTTCACTTTTCCTGTTATGTACATTATAAACTATTTCTAAATGTAACATTTGTGATTAAATTTGTTTTGAAATTGATTTTACAGACATTTCATTAAAAACTGTTTGCTAAAAGTTTGTATCTCCCCATTTATTATATCTTTTTTAACTAGGTATTTATACATGCTTGACTTAATGTGGCTTTATTTGTAGTAAAAAATACAAACTTTCCATTAGAATTACTATATTTTTGTAATATGTTGTGAAGTTGGATAATCGAGCTGTGTGCTTGTTAAACAACATAGAGGATCACATGACTTGAGGTGTCATACACTCGCACATGTTCTCAGGGGGGCAGAGTTCTCTTGGCAAGGCCGCCCAACAGAGGACGACACCCTGAGGATCACAGTGGGTGCAGTAATGTGTTCTGGCAATGAGGCTACTCTAGCAGGCTGTCGTCTTTCTCGCAATGTTGACAATTGTCTGGTGGCCAGGGATGCTGTTGGGGTGAGATGTTATTTGAACAGCGCCAGTACCTGTCATACAGAAGAGGTCAACTTTGATGGAAAGTGCTACTTTCTGGTGAATGGTGAAGACGGTGGTTTCACTCAGGGAGAAGCTATCCACCATTGTCAGTCGCATGGTGGCCATCTACTAGATATTAACTCTCAGGTGAAATAATTTACTTGGCTTGTATAATGTTTGAGAAAACAGATTTTCTGTTCGATATATGCTAAACGTATTATTGTTTATGTGTGTCATAAGTGAATCTGAAGGTAAGCAGGATATGAACCGTTATAACGTAACGACTGCTAGTTCATCCTACCGTCTCTTTTCATAATTATACAATACAACAATCTACATTTAAAGTCTGATTCGTGAACCTTCTTAAAACTTTTACATTTAAAAGTAAGTTATATAACATTATAGAACACAACATTTCTTACAAACCATTTTATTTCTGCAAATGTAATGGAATTTTCTATGCAATTCTATGAGTATTCTATGAAGATTTATTTAAGTTTAAATTGTTTAATTTATGCTGATCCGAGATAACAGCTTTACTTTTCTCTATTTAGGAGCCACTTAGAGCAATTGACAGTGTATGTCAAGCCACGAAATTTAAGATTGGCCAAACATTCGAGTCAGGAGACTAAAGTCTGTTTTTTTAATGTGTTTCAAACACGCCCAAACTATATAGGATCGGCTTCTCGTCTCTCAAACCAGCGTGTGTAAGTGCAGTAAGTCCAGGGAAATGTCCCTGGACAAGAGGCTCGGCGTGTTTGGAAACAAACGCGGCTGGGTAAATCCAGCGAACCTCCTGAGATAAATGAATGAGTAGAGCGGATGCTATGCATCCCCTCTGTACGACCATGGGCGCAGAAATGAGCCAAAAACAGATAAGAAATTAAATTCGGCAATACTGACAATAATTAAGATAGTAGTAGTGTAAGATTAATCAGGTACTTTTAGAGTTAGTTTAATTTAATTTAGGTTAGGGTCTAAGTGGTTTCTAGAAACAGGTGGAGCACTATCTCCTGTAGAGTGGCGAATAAGGGGATGCTCACTACCACTGGAGAGTGCCTGGAGAATCCCAGAAATGGGGTAAGCCAGGAGTGTCAGAGGTGGAGGGTACTTGGGAAATAAAATACCTGGGGCGGACAAACTAGCGAAAAAGGATAACATCTGAAGAAGAAGAAGACCAACTAATATAAGAGCCTAAACCAGATTGGAAAATTAGAACAAATAAAAGAATAAGAGAAAATTGTTGAACAAAATTAAGAGGGAAAAATATCCTGTTTTACCACCAGGAAAGAGGTTATTAAGATCCCAAGGAAAAAAAGTCCTTTCCAGTGTGGTATTTTAGTTTCTGTACCGTGTATGTGATCTTACATTTTTCTCGGTTCTGTGGTTGTTGTCAGTGATTAAAGTGTTAAAGTGATTTGGTTTATTTAGTCTAATTATTGCTATGCAAAATAGGCAGACCAATATAAAGTCATTTTTTGATAGTAGTAGTAAGTCAAAAGAAATGGTTGTGATAAAGACACATGTGGAAATGTTAATATTCTCCACGTGCATCCACTAGCGAAACAAAGCAAGGCTTAGGGTTGAATCAGCTAATAACAGTCTTCAGCTTACCTCATCTTCCAGCTCTAGTAAAAGTGATCAAAGAAAATGGGACAGTGATTCAATGTCATTTCAGTTAAAAGAAAAATTAATAAATACTGGTCAAGCCATTTTGAGTGGCTGATGTATAACGATGCAACAAGTCTCGTATCCTGCAAATTTTTTAAACAGTTGTCTACCAGTAATGTTGATAAAAAGTGGATCAAAGGCTTTTTTGTACCGTTTAAAAAAAAGAACCCTTTGTTCTGCATGATCAGGGTGAAGTCCACCGTGAAAGTGTTACCATTGCAAAGGCAAAATAATGCTCGACAGAAACAACGATGATTGTACTACCAGATGTTTCACCTTTTAACAAATTTATTTAATGTTGTATATGTAGCTAAGAGTGAGAAGCCATTTAAAGACTTTGTAGATCTACTGTGTTTGGCTGGAAAACTAAATGTGACTGTTTTAACCAAGTAAGACAATGAAAAACAGTGTAGAGATTCTATTCATTTCATAACTGAAAATTTAAGAAAGATGATTAGAATAATCTGTTTTTCGTATTCTAGGCAGGTTGGTGCACACTGGAAATGGCAAGAAAGAGACAAAAGAGAAAGATCCAAGCGCTCAGTCTCTGTGATGAAAAGTGTAAACATCGAAAACATGTTAAAGCCGTTTTTTTTTTTTTTTTGCCTTTGTGAAAATACATCTGCATTATGTTTGATTATGTGTAATAATTAGGCAATCTAATACATACTTCATAACAGGTTATGGACCCAGATATCGAAAATTAGATAACCTAGACCAGTGGTTCCCAACCTTTTGTGGCCCATCTCCCCTTTCTGGAGGTTGACTAACACCCATCGCCCCCTTTTCATTTTCATTGTGTGCCTAATTTTAATTTGAAGTAAGGTGTAAATAATAAAGCAGTTTTATTATTATAAACAATTTTACTACCGTATATAAAAACAACCAAAGCAGTTTTATCCGGTCACTCTTGAATAAAATAGAAAAAAATGTACATTTTTTACAGATTTTTTTAAATAACAAAGAAGTGAAATAATTAACTAAGATCATTGATGTACATTTAAAAAACAGGAGTACATGTTTTCATTTTTAAATTGGAATCTGGAAAAATTAAGAAAGTTGACAGTTAAAATTTGAAAAAATAAATGAAAGTTTGAAAATTTGTTATTGTTTTATTTTACCTTTTCAATGGCTGCCTTGTGCTTGGTGGATTTCAGTTAAAGCTTGAATATCCGGCTTTATGTTCGTCAAGTTCAGGCGCAAGTCTCCTTTGAGGCAAATGTCCAACTTATTTCTTTGTTTTGTGAGGAGCTGGACAACAGAACTAAATCCTTTTTCAACTAAATATGTTGACGGGAACGAGATGAGAAGTGGTTCAGTTTTTCCCCACAGTTGTGGATAAGTGTCCATAATCTTCACCCAGCCTAACTCGTAACCGCTCTGCTTGAAAATGATTTTCGCCTCACAGTCATACTTCAGATCTAGAAACTCTGTCTGCAAAGAGTTATCAAGCTTATCCACAGCTTCAAACGAGAATGGATCTAGAATCCAATCAGGAATTTGTAACTTGGTCAAATCTTCAAATCTTAATTCCATGTCAGTTTTTAACTGGTCAAGGTGATCAGTAAAAATTAGGATTTTGTCTTCTGGGAGTTCAGGAGTCCCGTTAGCTGACACTGAACACTTTTTAAGGGTCGGAAACTGAATCAGCTCTTTACGGCCAATATTTACCTTGTGAATATCAAACTTGGCGATGAATGATGAAATAATTCCTTTGGCCTTGATAAGGTTCATCTTGTTTCCTTGAAGCCTTATATTGACTTCGTTCATTTTTTCAAAAATATCTGTAAGGTACGCAAGTTCCAACTTGCGTTGCTTCAAATTCTCACTTAAAACAGGATCAGACGTGTCGAGAAACTCAGTAACCGTGTCAAATAATTCGAAGAAACGGCGCAAACAGTTTCCTTTGGAAAGCCACCTCACGGCCGTATGTAGAAGCAAGCGTTCGAATTCCTCATCATTTTCATCGCAAAGTTGTCGGAACAGACGGTCATTGAGGGAATTAGCTTTAATCTTGTTGACACCAGTAATGACCAGTTTTAGGGTTTCATGCAGGACACCACTCAATTTTTTCGCAGCTAAGTGTTGACGATGAATGACACAGTGAATAGTGATGACCTCTGGCACTTCTTTCTTAAGGTGGGCTAGAAACCCAGCATGACGACCTGACATGGCAGGAGCACCGTCTGTTGCGCAAGCGCTCACGTTTGTTAGGGGAATCTCTTTTTCCTCAAAATAATCTTGTACCACTTTAAAAATCGACGATCCCTTCGTATCAGTGATCAAAGTTCTAGCAAACAGCATTTCCTCGGTAATTTCCTTTTGTTCATTGATAAACCTCACATAAGCTAATAAAATTGCTTTGTTATCAATCACAGTTGATTCATCAATCTGCAATGCAAATTTACTTTTTTTCAACAAATTGGTGAGTTTGGATTCAACGTCTGTGGCCATTTCGTCAATTCGCCTGGAAACAGTATTGTTGCTCAAAGGAACCAATTGACTTATCTTATTACTAGGGCCCTCGCCTAGCATGATTTCAACAATTTTTTTGGTAGCCGGTAAAACAAGAGTTTCGCCAATTGTGTGAGGTTTACCACATTTAGCGATCAATAAAGACACCTCGTAAGAAGCAAGAAGACCTTTGTCAAGATCGGTTGCTCGTTTTTAAAATAATTCACTCACATTAGGCCGTTTAACAGCTTTAGCTTTGAGGTGTTGAAAATAACTAAGTTCTTTACTCACTTTATCACTGTGTACTCTTGATAAATGATCTTTCATTCGCGAAGGCTTCATGGCTTCATTACTAGTAAATGTTTTATCGCACAAAAGACAATGTGGAAACTGCACATTTTGCGGTGACGTGATAAAACCGAATTTTAAATACTCAGCTGAGTATTGACGACACTTCTTCTTTTTTGAATCCATTGTGCATGAACTTCTACACTTCAAAACAAACGCACAAAAACAGAAAAGACACGCACAAAAACTGATGGTGAGGCACACAAAGGCTAGTGAAGACTGAAGACGAATGTAGGTCAATGGCAAGTGTGTTGTGTTGGCAGGAGGGGGAGGGGGTTGAGTCACCAGTCGGCCGCGCTGAACAACAACAGGTGGGGGACTGTGAAGAGGGGTGAGTGCAGTGAACTCGCCGGCTGAGAATAGCCAGTGACTCGTGCTACCCGGCAACTTCTACTGTACAGTACTATTTTAATTTTTCCCCCTTTGAATACTCATCGCCCCCAAATCACCCCCCACTTATTTATTGCCCCACTGATAACCATAATCGCCCACTTGGGGGCGATCGCCCCCAGGTTGGGAACCACTGACCTAGACGAATAAACCTTACTAACGCAGCCAAACACGCGTGTGGAATTAATTAGCATCAGTAAACCATCTTGTCTGTTAGGTTACCGGTGTGTGCCCACATGGAAGAAAAAAAATTAACGAAGAATCCATGAAAAAATCTATGAAAACATTTGATGGAAAAATTTTTCAATTATGGAAATTTAAGATGGTTTCACTGCTAATAGCACAAAACATCGTTGATATTGTAGATGGGGAACGTGTAATGCCGGCTGATGATGCAGCAAACACGACTCAACGGAAAGCACGGATAAAATAAAATGCCAAGGCAATGTTTCTCATATCCACAGCTATGGAATACTCGCAACTATCTTATCTGCCTACATGTACGAGTGTGAAAGATATGTTAGGAAAAGTTAATGCAATACACTAACAAAAATCGGCATCAAATAAATTACTACTCTTTCAAAAATCTAATGAATACAAAATGGAAATCAATGACTCTGTAGTATAACATGTCACTAAAATTCAGAATATGGCACAACTACTTAGCGACCTAGACGAGAAACAATCAAACTCGGCCATCTTGGCGAAGATTTTGGGAAGTCTATCAGGCAAATATAGCATCTTTTTCCTCTGAATATTCTATGAATTTATATTTTTATACCAGCTAATGCTAAAACTTCTATTTTTATTAGTTATTGTACTTCGTTCATAAGATGACATATTTGGTTGCATGGGGTCATTCTTAATACAAATACTTATATCACTTGGTGGAATAATCGCGCTCGAAGTAACCTCCAGGTCCACAACAGATTCACCTACTCCACTGAATTCTGATTCTGGATCGAGTTTAGCTCGTTTAGTTACATTTTCAAGCACATTAGAATGACGTTCACATATTGAAGTATTCACGGAAGAAGAAGAAAAATCATCAAACTACTTTTTTCTCCTTTGTATACAGACATTATTACATTAAAATGATACAACTATATCATCAAGGTACAGCGTTCCCAAAGCTAACCACAGATCAATTTACTAACTGACTGCCCTGGCTGACGACAATCCGTGGTCTTGAAGCCAACGTTAAACATAAGATGCGTGCGCAGCATGAGTAGATATTTTTGAGTACAAAACGTGAGCTTCGAGCATGGCCGAGACCGCAAACAATACCCTATAGCGAATAGAGTGAAAGTGTGAAGGAAAACAGAATATGACACTCAGCTGAAATTTACTAAAATCACATAGCCTACCTTTTAAACAATAATAGCCTCGTATTTTCTCGTGGCATAATTTTATTATATAAATCATCAGAATTATTACTGATTGTAATTTATTTTAACTGCGTATAACCCGAATGGGTAGTAAGACGCGGTGCTAATAATAATAATAATTTATTTTAAATTCGGTAATATTTGCCCCTCCCCCCGCCCTTGGCCTAGAACCACCACTGGCAAAGAAAAGGCTGTAAGAGCTCGCTTGTGATCATGGAAAGCTATTGTGACCCATTTTGAACATTGTCTAAAAGACAATGATGGTGCTAAAGCTAAGAGTGTGAGAAAAAGTCTAACGCAATTTAGATTTGTTAAGCTGTTCTACTTTCTTTGGGATTTCTATAGGAAATTGAACCCGTTAAGTGTGGAATTTCAAAATAAGGAACTTCTGATCTTGTATTTGAAAATAAAAACTGAACACTCTAGCTTAGTTTTGGCAGACCTATAATTTAGTGTTGGACCAAGCAAATAAGAGTTCTTGAACCAGATATCCATTTCAAGGATGTGCAGCTGACTAACATTCAGAATGGGGCGCAATAGTCTCAGGCTGTAAGAGGAAGCTTAATTAACTATGCAAAAATATATATCACAGAAAGATTGCAATCTATATCAGGAGCATTCCATATAGAATCAATACATCCCACAACATGACCTTCTTTGTGAACTTGGCAACTCGGCACTTTACAAAATAGGCTCTAGCTCGAATAATATTAAACGTAGAAGTTACCTAATGGGCTCATTATAAAAATGTATGTTGAAGAGCTTTAAAAAGATACCATACACATGCATGTAAAAATATAAAGTTTTCAAGGTCATTAAATTTAATATTTAAACTTAAATTTCATAAAATAATTAGGTTTTAAATTTTTTTTTTAATTGAGCTCAAACATACATTAGTATTGAGCATGTTTACCGTATATTAACTTGGGGAAAGTATGGGTTCAAGAGTTATACATGATTGAATTAAGGCAGGTGTGGGAAATGTCAACATTACATCTATGCATTTGGCCTATCATAGCATATATATGTTTAAATTAGTTAGTAAAATAAGATTTGGTAATTTGTATGTTATTTAAAAACTAAAATATATCATTAGTAGAGTCTATAATAGTTGGAAAAAAAAAATCAAACTGAACTTTATTAGGGCATAGCCTACAATAAATGTTATTGAAATTGTATATTTAAATATTTTACTTTCTACTGGGCTGTCTTAGATATTGATTCTCACACTATGATACTGTTTTTTTTTTTTTTAGTTAATGTGTAAGTTCGTCCCGTAGCAGTGAACAGTTCAGCCTTCAATAATGTAGATGATTTGGAGATTTTAAGAATGTCTGATGTGAAGGAAGGTGATGGTCCAAATGGCTCTAAAAGATTTACTTTCACTTCTTCAGAAAGTTCATAAGTGTTTAAAATACATCCTAACCACCACTGACTATCGTACATACATGTAACAAAACCTGTAATGTCAATATAATCTAGAATTTATGAGGTATGTTCTTCCTTAAATTTCACAGATCCAGAATAGATTTCATTTCTTAATGCATTAGGCGTTTGTGAAGTAAATGAATGGAACTTTTAAGTGACAATAGTTATTGGTCACGTGGAAAAAAAAATTCTTGAGGAATCTTTTCTTCATCATTATATCGTTTAGAACTAAAGTATATAAAATTAGCTCCTTTTATATTTGAATTTGCCTAGTAACATATTGGGGAGGAGTCATTATTTGGTCATTATAGAGACGTTACAAGCTAGCGCGAGATGCCAACCATTTGACAGTGATCCCCACACCGTTACATGCATTTTTTCGTGACTGGTTGCAAAAAAAGGCCATTTAGCTTTCAGACCAAAGTCCCCCTCATTAACACACAAGTTAGCAAAATTCTTTCTGTTCTTGTGTGACCTACCCCCAACATTATCCCACACAAATAACACATAGAGGTAAGCATAAGAGAGTTATACATTTATTTCATAAATAACATGGTACAGCTCAATGATGGAGAGGCACGTAAGAGTTATAGCGTTAACCAAGGACATAAGCCAGATGGGCTACAAGACACAAGGGTTACCGCCAAGGCCAGATGGGCACTAAAATAATAACAAACAACAGGCGGCTCCTTATTCTTAGACGTCCCAAAATGGCGTCATCAGAGAATGGCAATAAAAATATAATAAATTGGTCTCCTGTTACATAATAATAAATGTCTTTTAATCTCATGGGCAGAGAGCCAACACATGCCCAAAATCCAAAACATTAGGTGAGACAAGAGCTCAAGTACCTAACCTAAACAACGATAGGGGCATTAATATAATACCTGACAAAATACAAAGTCCAAAGTCAAGTAAGAATACCTAAAAGTTTTCATAACAAACGGAGCACCCTCCGTGGAAGCAAGTACTGGGTGGCCCGCGGCCCCACATTTAATAACCATAAGAATATAGACACAAGCAAAGAAACAACAATAAACTATCTTAACTTTAACAACCAACAAAGTGTCCGTACAAGGATTAATCTCTCCGCCGGCTCGCAGCCCCACATTTAACTAACCTTGAAAGGAAAACAAGGCGGTAAATACGAACAATCATACCCTTCTAAATAGGTCCTGATGACAAAAATAAAGTTAACATAACGTAGCTTTCCCAGGTTAGTTATACCAAATCACAAAACTTTCCGTGATGCGAAAATTCAAGGTACAAAAAATATTAATGAAGACAAAGGTTTTCCCCAAGTTAACATTGCCTTAAGGGCAAGGACCAAAATATCTTATCGTAGCATTATATATTAATCATAGCTATATATAAATATACTGAAGTCCAAGACATTGAATTTTGAAAGATAGCTGTTTTAAAGCCAAAGTGAATTTAGAAAAGAGTGACGAGCCTACATAATAGTTAGGCTATTTACCTTGTAAGCCCAGAGTGTAATGTATGTCTCTACTCTGGACTCTAACCATTAAATACCTTACGGTAATCATGTGTTCTCAGTGCGTGGAGTAAAAGGGGGGGGG
>CABFVZ010000581.1:53072-68086 GCA_902151445.1 Timema monikensis | reverse complement strand
CAGCCCAACCACACGGTCAGCGATGAGATTCAAACCTCGGTTCAGTTGGCTATAGTGGAGATGAGTGTCTCGGGCGTATCGTAGAGGAGTCGGGACGAGTCAACTTGGGCTGAGTTGGTGAGTGTTATTATTTCTTATATGTGACGTTGTAACAAGGTTACAATTAGACTGAGAGCGAATGTCAAGGACAGTGATCCACGCCAAGGAGGGGAGAGGACGGTGATCCCCACCAAGGAGGGCAGGGGACAGTGATCCGCGCCAAGGAGGGGAGAGGGCAGTGATCCATGCTAAGGAGGGGAGAGGGCAGTGATCCATGCAAAGGAGGGGAGAGGGTAGTGATCCACACCAAGGAGGGGAGAGGACAGTGATCCACGCCAAGGAGGGAAGAGGGCAGTGAACCACACCAAGGAGGGGAGAGGACAGTGAGCCACACCAAGGAGGGGAGAGGACAGTGATCTGTGCCAAGGAGGGCAGGGGACAGAGTCAGTTTGGTTGAAAAATCGCCTGTAGCAAGTTATGAAATGTTATTTGCCGGTTCAAACTTTTACAGAAGTTGAGTATATCCATAGCTCCTTGTAACTAGTGTAACTTCACTTCTTAAAACTCCACTCTAGTATTTATCATCCGAGGCTGACTCTTGAAACTAATACCTTCCCATTTTTAACATGCTGTGATTCTTTCAGTCATCAAATCCAATTTGAGATTGACGAGAACTTGTCAAGCCCTCCTCTGGCAATCACTCACTTTCTTTTAATTACCTCACAATTACTCCTTCATTTAATCCATATTTACTTTTCTGCCAAAATGTTTATTAAGACCTTGATCTCAAATGTTTGTCCTGCATATTTTGTCCAAAGTGATGCATTTATTTTCCAGTTTGTCTGAACCTGTTATAAAATAGTGACTGTCTGATGTTCAGGGTAAATACAACTACTGTACCTTTGTTGGGTACAGACGATGTTATTTAGAACTATCTTGGGTTGGTACACTGTACCACATGGTGCAGTAAAATCTGACACATTTTTTATTTGATACAATCTTTCATTCAGACAAAGTCTCGCTTGTTCAATTAAAACTAATTGTTTTTTCAATAATCTGTTTAATAGAGAGGCGTGTCTAACTTACAGAGGAGACGTCCTAATGTTCCATTACAATGGCGGGAAAGCACGTTCCTGGAGTTTATTTTGTCACATGAGTTGTTGTAATTGTGGTGGGCAGCCCAATTGGATAGAAAGAAATGGTGTGGTGAACACACACACAATAGCTTACATATTTATTGCTCTCTAGCTACAAGTTCTTTAATATAGACATGTATTTTATATCTCTCTTAGGACAATAGAATACACTTAGGGTGTGCTATATTTATTTAGTTTTATTGCACCCATGTTTTGATTATTTCTGAAGTAACTCAATTTAACAGATCTACAGTAGCTCCATGGCTTCTTTGGTGCTGATTGACAGCTCGCTGCTTTGAAAAGTTACCAGACCAATTTAAGTATTCCTACGCCGAACTATGTGATCTGCAAAAAACATGTGTTTAGTAGCTATCACTCAGCACCAAAGAAGCCACGAGGCTACTGCAAGTCACCTTCATTATGGCTTCGTTTACATTGCATTGTAGCTAACCTGTTGGATTGACTGGACAGTAGCTAACTTGTTGGATTGACTGGACAGTAGCTAACTTGTTGGATTGACTGGACAGTAGCTAACTTGTTGGATTGACTGGACAGTAGCTAACTTGTTGGATTGACTGGACAGTAGCTAACTTGTTGGATTGACTGGACAGTAGCTAAGGTCATTGATATGTTTAATACAAAAGGAACATAAAAATGTAGGACCATGTCCTTTGGTTTATTTAGGAGCGAAACAGACATCAGCCAACACCTCGAGATGTGGTCCTAAACAGTTTGAGTGTGCGGTGGCTGAGTGCGTAGCGTCTGCTTGGGTCTGTGACGGAGAGAAGGTAAACACGGTTCCTTGTCGAGCGGCTTGGTCAACTGTAGTGTGCTCCTTAACACATTTTAATTATATGTTCTAGTCTCTTAAGGTGAATTTTGAGAGATTCCTTTTTTTCCAAAGTATTTTTGTCGTGTTAAATGCACTGCCAATGGCTCGTGATACATCTTGGCTTGATATTTCAGGATTGTTCGAATGGTCGTGATGAACAGAGCTGTACTGGAGACCTGGAGGAGTTCTCATACCACTCATCTAAACGTTTGGAGGGTCACGCCGTAGAGAAGTGGCTGCATACAGACGTGAACACTTGTGCCAAACATTGTTTGGAGGCGCTCGAGTTTGCGTGTCTGTCCTTCAGTTTCCAGTACGTAGGCCGAGCATGTTAACAGTATGTGTGTTCTGGTCCCAGGGCCCGTCCTACTCCTGTGCTTTGTTTGTAGCGTAACATCCTTCTCATATCACATTAATACTGGCACACTCAGTTTAATGTGCGCAGTAACTGATGTTTTAACTTTCTTCACTCTGCTGTACAGTTAGTGACTGGTAAAATCAGGAAAGTTCTCACAATTTCCAGACTATGGAGATTATTTCTGGACAGCAGTGCAGCTTCCATAATATCTTGGTTTACTGATCTATATGTGTTGAAGAAACCATCCAGGAAAATTCGGGAAAAGGGGAATATGTCAGAAACTTCGTAAATTAGAAAAAAAAAAAACAATGGGAAAATGCTGTTTTACTCAAAATATAAAATATAAGAATCATAAAACTATCTACGTACTATAGAGAAAAATCCATCCACATCAGAATAAAAATGTCTGAGAGAGGTGACTTATTTTAAATACTCTGCCAGTTATCTATCGTGACGGCCATCTTGCAGCTAGGTGAGACCGGTTGTGAAAGACCGGGCTACAACTTGTCTTCACTGCACACGACCGAGACAAATCATCTCTGACCAGTAGTGTCGCGTGACACACACAAGCAACGTATTCTTTGACGTTGACATGGCAGAATTTACTGGTGAAGAAAACAGACATTTGATAGAATTAGTATTGAAAAACCCTCAAGTCGAGTCATACAAATATGGAAATATTCGTGATAACATCTGGAGGGGCATTGCTGAGAAATTGAATAGAAGTGGTGAGTTTTTTATTTTATTTTTATTATTACAGTGGACTTGCGGTAATCCTGTGCACTTTGGACAGCCCCACTACTGGAGTCGAAAACGACGAATTAGTGTAAATATAGCAAATAAAAAACGAATAAGCCTACATAAATACATACCTTATCTTTTGTTTTGAATAAATTAATATTAAACATATACTAATTAATTGTAACACTGAAAAAACGCAAAACTATCCCAACACCTTAAAATGAAACCAAACATTACAATCGTAATCTTATCATAATGAAATTCTAGTTTATCGTTCAATTTGTCTAAAGGACTTTGTAAACATATTTGCATATTATTCTCATTCACAATTTTTCCATTAATGCGAAACAAGTTATACTAACTATAAATAGGATTCATAATCCTCCCAAAAAAAATTAGTAATAATATTTACTTTGATATTATATTTCTACTTCACCATTAAAGTTAAACAAAATCAAAAGACTGTACATTGATAAAACAAAATTTAATTCCAACTCCTTCAGATGGACGTTAGTAAGCATATTTATATTTAAATTTAAATTATTTTAAAATCAAAGCCCAAAGAATAATAATTATTTGAGCCAAAGAAAAATATTTTGGAATACAAGAGCAAAAAGGGGAATTTAGTGCTTGCATAATATTTGGACGAATAATGTCTACCAGAGCTGCGCCACCGAGAATGGTTTTTCACGCTCACTCCCAGCTGTACTTATATTCTGTACCATTACTCAGAGGGCACATGATTGACCAGGTCAGAGGTTATGTCAGTGGATTCACATTCTTTCCCCACTCTGTGACGTCTAGCTGCAGGTGGTTTGGAGGAAAGTGATTGACAGGCAGAGGAATGGGAGAAGGTGGTGATATCCAGTTGTCTACTGTTTGTTATCGCACAATGCCACACCACCGCTCTTGACCCTTTGTAAACTTACATGATGTCAAGCTCACCAAGCTCGTGTAACTACTCTGCTACTTTATAGGCTGTTGGTATCGAGCATTGCCAAGGTTAACAAGACTCATCGGCATTGGCTGTAATCAATATTTGACACATAATACGCAATGTTTATTATTTAAATAATCATCATTAAATTGTGGCTCGAACAACAAATATACCCTGGGCTCAATTACTCCTCTTGAAACATCATTCCTTTTCCTAATAGTCACGTTTCGACAACATTACACTCAAACCCAATTGTAGCTTCTCTTTGGATATGTCAACAATTGTGAAGTCTTATACGGAAAATAAAGTCACAAAATGCCATCATTTTTCAAATGGTTTCTACACTCCACATTTTAAATGTGACCCGATGGTTCTCTTTGGTTATCTACCTCCTGTCAGCCCCGAAATCTCAAATTTCGTTTGGGAAATGCCTTCTATTCCCTCCACATTATTGAAACTCCATGCCCAAACACATAATTCAGATTTTGATTCATGCTATAGTACTAGAGCAGGGTTTCCTAAACATTTCCCACTCATGCCCCCTTTTTGCCCGACCCCGGGTATTTGGGGATATAAAATAGGTAAACAAATCAAACATTACTGATAATAAATCATTTACAAAATTTATTTTAAAATAATTATTTGCTATGCATATTATTTTACCATTTGTTAAAGATGAAATCAAATTTGCGTTCTAATGAGATGTATGTGCTTGTTTATTTTTACATGACGAATTAAATCTTGGCTGAATGTTTGATACCCGAGGACATAGAAGATTTTAACGTTTTTCAGAGTTGATCGTATTTTTCTATTTAATAGTCGTTAATGTTGAGAAAGTTGTTTCGCATAAATACCTATTACAAAATGACAGAAGTATGTTTAGGGCCATTTCAGAAATGGTTGGGAGTTCTGTCCTAATCCCAGACCAAAATTCATTTAACGATTTTCTAGCAAACTCAAGTTTTAAATCCGTGTCACTTGATAACTCAGTGAATTATTCTTGAACTTTTAATGGCAGATGACCGACGTTATCGATTTCAATAGAGTATGGTTCATGAACCCAACTTAGTTCTCTGGAATAAAAATTTTAAATAAATTATTTCTAAAACTGTCTTTCCAGATGATCAATTATAACTCTTAAGGGCACATTACACGTAGCAGGTTGCAGCGCTGCTTTCTGACGTCGTTTTGCAGCGCTGCAAGATGATCATGTAATATACCTAAGTGATTGGTGCACGTGTCAGAAAGCTGGCAGCGCAAATATCAAACGAGTTTGATATTTTCTGATCGGATGACTGCTTTCTGCACCGTGTAATCGCTTTCTGCGCTTCCAACTTGTCGAATGTTGTACTGCGCATGCATGCGCCTGGTCAAGATAAGGTAGTACCAGACAAGAGGATATATTTTCTCAACATTTTTGTTCATGTGGACCACGCTCACTGTGTTTATATTAGACTATAGACAAAAGATGCTTGTAAGTGTCTTCATTCATACGTAGTTAATTTCGGAAGTCATCAGCATCCAATTCAGGTAAAATCTTGACAGTATGTGACACATTGTTCTGTTTTAACACTAAATTTCTACTCCACACACGTTTCTTTCTGCGTTTTACAACACTACGAGATTTCAAACTTTGGTAGTATTCGTACAATATAAGCAGCTCTTCATCTTCTTGTTGTGGATGAGACATCTTAGCACCAACTGAACCAGCAAAACCAAGTGCGGGCGATAAAATAACTCCCTCTCCACTGAGTGGCAAGATGATCGTTCATCAGAATGCAGCTTGTGTGTAATAGGTAGCCCAGATTTGTCAGCTCGCAGCGCTGCAGAACGATATCAGAAAGCAGCGCTGCAACCTGCTACGTGTAATGCGGCCTTTACAATTAAATCTTTGGGAAGGTTATTTTCAGTTGTAAAATCTTTTGTTAACTTTTTACTAGAACTTTCAATTTCATCTTTTAACATACATGTTACAATTCTTTCCTTGAAGCCATGTGTTTAAATCATTAATAATTAAAAACAAATAGATAACTTTAATATCTTTTACCGCCATGAAGTTTTGTAGTTAGCGAAAACATGTTTATTTTAATTGTAAATATTGGGTTTGTAGATAAGAGTGATTCCCCTCGAGGGGGCAATCTGGGTAATATCACACCTTTTACTATATTCTGATAAAATACACAGCTCTTGAAATATGTAATGGTGCATGTTAATAAATAAACAAGTTTGACAAGTTTGCATCGAAAGACTAAAGTCTAGAGCAGGCCTGGACTGTCCTAGGCCTGATATTCACCAGTCATTTGTAAACATGAGCTTAATCTATCTGACAAACCACCAAATATTTTTGTTTCAGTGATAGAGACAGAGTGTGCTTGCTTAGTGACAGCAATGTCGGTCTAACGGGGCACTTGCGACAGCTCCAAGGATGGGAATATTATGAGTTGAAAAGCAAGAGCATTCATTGTGACAACAATTTCACATGTGACAACCAGAAATGTATAAGTACTTCTTCTGTAAGTAACATCTTGGGCTGAGAAATGTCTAATTAGAGGAAGTGTAACCACATTGCATGGAGGGAGATTGGAAAAGATATCGAGTGATAAATATCCCACATTGCTCTTTTAGTCGTTTGTTGGGGAATTTAAGGTCAGGTTTAAAATCTCGAACCAAAGTACTGATGTTAATTCGGGTACATTTCCTCTACATTCCTCACTATTACCATATTACTGCACATACTGATGAATTGTCCACTTCAGTCAGTTTCATAATGGTTTGTCGTGAGAAATTTTGACTTTCAGACGCTGTGCTACCTTTCTCCCACCTCTGGGAATAGTTTTGATTGGCATACCCATATCTTACAAACTGATCCGTTTGGACGTGCAACATTACGTTAAGCAATATCAACCCTCACCCATTTGGGTGTTTCTTGATTTGTAATAGTCTTATCTAGAATATTTATCTTTGAGGGTGGAAATAACTATTTTACTTTGTTGTCTTCTATCCCAAAACTATTCTAAACAAATTTAATTGTATCTTTATGTGGATATTTCTATAATTACACACTATTATGTTATACTAACCTACAAATAGCAGATTTGGGTTCTATACCATTATCAGAAAACTAAGAAAACTGTACAAACTCATGTTTGTACTAAAATACAAAAATACTTAATAAACAAAATTCCATTTTAAAGAGAAAACTACACATTTTCCTTGTTTTAATACTAACGTACAAAATAACGGAACTAGGCTATATTACACAATATTCTGTCAGTATTTACCGAACAATTAGTAGGCCTATATAGTAAAGTGGGGTGAATAGGGACACGGGGCGGGGCCCCTGATCCAAGAGGTTAAACTAACAAAGTTTTGAACAATGACGACTTGTATAAAGCTAGGGAAACCCTGTTTGAGACTGTTCTGAAATGCTCAGAGAGGGGATACTGCCTGGGCTGGAATGAGCCCTATCATTTTTGAAACAGCACAAAAACCGACTGGCCCAATGTACAAGCCAGAACATCAAGAGCAAAAGGGCTAAAGTTTTTCCAACTGTGATAGGTAATTATTTTGACGAATTGGAGAAAAGTCTGGCTGGCGTTCCTCCAGAAAATATTATAAATTATGACGAGAGCAACTTGTCAGGTGATCTGGGCAGGCGAAAGATGATTTATAAAACAGTATGTAAGTACTCAGAACGAATTGAATCAAACTAAGTCCAACTGATGGTACAATGTTACCCCCACCCCCCTAGATGATTTACAAGTCAGAACATCTATATGACCTTTGGTCGTTATAATAGGAGCGAATCCGGATGGATGGATGGACTATGTTTTTATGACTGGTTTGTTAAAATTACTATACCATATTTTTGTTGTTATTGGTGATAATTCGAGTTCCCAGCTATCACCGGCTGTTATCCAGCTTTGTGAACGCCATAATATTGACTTCATATCTTAGCCTCCAAACTCAACCCATTTGACTCAACCGCTAGCTTTTGCTGTATTCAAACCCCCGAAGACTGCTTGGCGTAAGATTGGAACAGTGAAAAACAGGAACTGGAAAAAACAGCAGTGGATCGGAAAAAAATATATATTTTTCAAAGCTTTTAAAAAAACTTTGTGAGCCATGTCAGCCGACCTATAGGAAAACCCTATAACTGGTTTCGACACGACTGGGATATGTCCTTTCAACAGAGAGAGTGTTGCAACAAAATGAAACCCACGAGAATTTACAAGATGGCTCGAGAACAAAGAGCTGTGGCGATAAGGACGTAATGTGATGTTATTAACAATCCTTCAGATGAAGATGGAAACACGAAGAGTCTCTCTCAAGCCTGTTTACCGGAACATTTTAGTGCTGGACAGTGCAGAGTCAAGATTATATACGTATATTAACCCCAATGGTGGCTTCAATTGGGTTACATATTAAAAATACATGTAGACCCCAACCTTGGGGTGAGTTGGGGCACTTATATAAAAAATAAATGTGGTCATCCTCTTCATCAAACAATATTATTGAATGCATGAGAATGTGTATAAATAACCCAATTAGGTTCAAATATATCTTAAAAACAAAACTGTTATTAGATAAAAACCTTATTCACCCCATTTTATGTAATCTCTTTCTTTCAGATAAATTTACAATATGTTTCTGTTAGTGCGGACCTACAAAATAACAAAATTATTATAAATTCTACTATCAGGAAACTAGAAGTTATTCTTATGTCAGTATTAACATAAAACAACCAATTAGGATAGATTATAATTATTTTTATTAGAAAATCACAAATTATTATTATTATTATTATTATTATTATTATATTAATATCAACCTAAAAATAATATAATATATATTGTATTTATATCAGAAAAAAACACAATATTTTTCTGTTAGTACAAAGGTACAAACAAATAGAATTAGGTAATATTCGGTTTTATCAGAAACATGCACATTACTGGTATTATTCTTTTTGTACTAATCTATAAAATTACAAAGCTAAAAAAAGTATATATATTTAAAAGAAAGGACACTTCCCCGTGTTAGTACTAACCTACTAAATGACAGACTTAGGATACTGTCTGTATATTCTGTTTCTTTTAAAATATAACAAATTTTTCCTGTGTAATTATTAACCTATAAAATGCTTAAAAAACATGTTTTCTTCTTTTATCAGATAATTTACACATTCATATGTTATTACTAACTTACAAAGTAAAATAAATAGTTTTTGTACTAACCTACAAAAATACTTAATAAATAAAATTCCATTTTAAAGAGAAAAATACACATTTTCCTTGTTTTAGTACTAACGTACAAAATAACTAAGATATAAAACTACACCTTACCCTCCAAAAACAAAAATTCATATGATGTTACTGGCAACAATAAATATTTCTTGGGAAATAGTAAATCTACGTCAGCTTTTTTAAAATCCTTGGTTGTCTTTGGGTGGTTTTGGGTGGTTTTGAGGTCCCAAATATTTTCTCTGCTGCTCAAAGATCTCCGGTCACTACTTGTAGTACTTTGTGTACTTTTAGATTGAAAATATTATTGAAGATGTGTGACCAGTTTGAAAATATCCAAGCATGGAATAAATTCAAAAAACATTAAACAATTTTATAAAAGATATACTGCCTGACGCTTTGGAAAGTTGTAAATTATGCTGTGGTGAGCTGGTTCACAGATATTGAACACACGAGCCCCGGGGCAAGTAAACCCCGACTATTTGACCGGGTTTCAGACTTCACTGAAGTAACTTGCACACCACAGGCAATAACACATCACAGGCAACAACAACACATCACAGGCAACAACACATCACAGGCAACAACAACACATCACAGGCAACAACAACACATCACAGGCAACAACAACACATCACAGGCACTAACAACACACCACAGGCAACAACAACACATCACAGGCACCAACAACACATCACAGGCAACAACAACACATCACAGGCAACAACAACACATCACAGGCAACAACAACACATCACAGGCACTAATAACACATCACAGGCAACAACAACACATCACAGGCAACAACAACACATCACAGGCAACAACAACACATCACAGGCACTAACAACACATCACAGGCAACAACACATCACAGGCAACAACACATCATAGGCAATAACACATAACTCTGTAAGTTAATACGGTGACGGAAACCAAGTATTCACTTTGGCAGGTGTGTGATGGCAGAAACGACTGTGATGATGGTTCTGATGAAAATGAATGTTCACTAAGACTTTTGGATTTTGAGATTCGACTGAGTGGGGGCAATTCTTCAAATGAAGGAAGGGTGGAGGTCAAAGGTAAATTAAAACTTTACGTTTTGTATTATATTTGTAAGAAGGTTCAGGAAAAGTGTACGGAAACAGGAACAGACACAATATAAGTGTTACAATGAAAATAACACAATTCACACTCTACACTGCTGACACTGGACGTAGGTTTCATTCTGTCGGAACTCATCAGGAGGGAGAGAAACTAGCAACGCAACTTCCTAAAAGAGGAAATTAATAACCACAAAAGGGGGGAATGATAGAACACTGTGATAGGGACAAAAAAACATAAAGGTTAACTCAGGAACACACACACAGAGTATAACGGACAAGATTGCTTGAAATATGGGCTCTGTACATTAACATATATTACCTGACATTTTAACTTGCGGTGTTTAAAACATATTGGTTTGAAAATCTGTGATTTAATAATTATAATTTTAAAAATAAATTGATTTATTTGAACAACCTAACAAAAACTTGTATCAATTGCTGCACAAAAAGTTAGGATAGTTTTCATAAAAACAAAATATTGTGCACCAAAATACTTGTTATTACACATTTTTTATGTCTTTGACGCCATTGTAATGTCTTAGCTGTAGAGTTTCCAATTATATATTCAAATTTTTTTACAGTATCAATTAACTTTGCTATAACTGGAAACATATTATTGTGTTATTTGTGTATTTTAAAAATCATTTTTAGTATACAAAAAATGCAATCAATACTATTTTAAAAAAACTTTTCTGGTATTTAATAAAAAGATGCATTATTTTAAAAAACAAACATGTGGGTATTAAATGGTATTAAACATATATGTTGTACTTGATATCTCTCTAACATCTTTGTTTCATACATCATTTTTAGATCTAAATTTAGAACCAATGAAAAAAAAAGCACAGATAAAAACAAAGGCTCTAATTAGTTAAAAGTATTTCAACTGTGAATCTTGCCAACATAATGTATAAAATTAATGGATTGAATTTTACATCAAATTTTAGGTTTATCTAAATTATTTATTTATTTAAAAGAATATAATTTAACACTATAAGAAAATGACTCACTAGTGCTTTTATTTGTTTATCGTTTTGATTTAAAATTTACATTTCAACTTGCTGGCAAGTTTTTAAATCAATCTTTCTCCACGTAAGTCAATATTATGGGTTTATATTAACTAAATGTGTATGAAATTCCCATCAATTGAATACATTATAATTTATTGAAAATAATCAACTTGAGAAAAATATTGCCAAATTAAAAGCTAAAATATTTTTTTAAATTGTTTGTTTTTTTGTCGAAATTAAATAATAAAATTCTTCTAAATTTGTATCGTGTGAATGAATCAGGCAGTGAAGCAATGACCCTAATTGACCATTGAAAGAGGTTAGAACGTATTAGTAATTCGATATCTTGTCCAAATGGCAGTGGAACCATTTAAAATGTGGAACAGTCGTTTACAAGGAGCCAATGAGTAGTAAAGTTACTTGAATATTATTTTTAAAGAAAAATAGATAAATATGGATTTATTAAAATCACTAATCTCAGCTGATAGTAGGAAATTATGACAAAGTATTCAATCATAATTGAACTAATCAATATATTACCAGTCAAACAATAGTTTTTTTGTTTTGTTTTCAAAAGTGTAGTTTGAAGCTAATAAGTATTTGGTGGAGTTTTTTGAAGCTTTGCACACCTCCACACATTGATAAACTAAATGCATATATTCATTGCTAATGACTTTCAATCCTGCTATTCGACAAACTTACACCTACAAAAGTTATCCTTTTTATTTTATTAATGTGGGATTATTTAGTTTTTAAAATATTATTTGTGCTATTGAAAAAAGCTAATATTTCAAAAATTAAAATGACAAAACAATACTATAGTTGCATAATCGGTTGATCTAGCCTAGTATATTGTTGAAATGCTATATGGGTCAAAATATCTTACCTATACTTCGTGAAGTGATCACACGTATGTCTTTTATATGTGGAGAGTAGATCACACATATACCTTGCATCTTTGGAGAGTACATCACACGTATGTCTTGTATCTGTGTAGAGTAGATCACACGTATGTCTTATACTTGTGGAGAGTAGATCACACGTATGTCTTGTATCCGTGGAGAGTAGATCACACGTATGTCTTGTATCCGTGGAGAGTAGATCACACGTATGTCTTGTATTCGTGGAGAGTAGATCACACGTATGTCTTGTATCTGTGAAGAGTAGATCACACGTATGTCTTGTATCCGTGGAGAGTAGATCACACGTATGTCTTGTGTCTGTGGACAGTAGATCACACGTATGTCTTATACTTGTGGAGAGTAGATCACACGTATTATCTGTGGACAGTAGATCACATGTATGTCTTATACTTGTGGAGAGTAGATCACACGTATGTCTTGTATCTGTGGACAGTAGATCACACATATGTCTTATACTTGTGGAGAGTAGATCACACGTATGTCTTGTATCTGTGGACAGTAGATCACACGTATGTCTTGTATCTGTGGACAGTAGATCACACGTATGTTTGTATCTGTGGAGAGTAGATCACACATATGTCTTATACTTGTGGAGATTAGATCACACGTATGTCTTATACTTGTAGAGAGTAGATCACACGTATGTCTTGTATCCATGGAGAGTAGATCACACGTATGTCTTGTATCTGTGGACAGTAGATCACACGTATGTCTTGAATCCGTGGAGAGTAGATCACACGTATGTCTTGTATCTGTGGAGAGTAGATCACACGTATGTCTTATACTTGTGGAGAGTAGATCACACGTATGTCTTGAATCCGTAGAGAGTAGATCAAACGTATGTCTTGTATCCGTGGAGAGTAGATCACACGTATGTCTTATACTTGTGGAGAGTAGATCACACGTATGTCTTGTATCTGTGGAGAGTAGATCACACGTATGTCTTGTATCTGTGGAGAGTAGATCGCACGTATGTCTTGTTCTCACAGTGTTTGGAGAATGGGGCTCAGTGTGTGATGACCTATTTGACCTGAGAGATGCTGGAGTTGTGTGTCGAGAGCTAGGATTCACTCTCGGAGCTGCTGAATACGTGTCCCACTCACACTATGGCCCCTCAGGGGGTACACCTATGTACCTGGTGGATGACCTCCAGTGTCTCGGGAACGAAACTTCCATTCGCGAGTGCAACTTTAATGGCTGGGGTGTCCACGACTGTGGAGCAGAGGAGGTCAGATTTCCTACTTGTCAATCCAGGGTTCGAAACTCACGTCTCACACTGTGATATAACTTACTATTGATGATTACATTAGAGAATAGTTTGTTAACGTTGGACGAACAATTTTTAAAGTTATTCAAAGTACCTACATTTTCTAAATATATTTTCTGATTGTACTCATTTTGGCTTCTGAGCATTAATAATCTTACCGAGTGAAAATTGCTTGGGTTTTCTGATAGTGCTCTGCATTTCACTACTTTTCTAGCTCCCCAAGTGACACTATTCCTTGGCACTAAAGTTGGTACCAAGTGGCAATATCTATATTTAAAATCAAAAACCTAATAATAATAATTTATGCTTGAACAAAATATAAGTTTCATATGGTTTGATTTAAGTGCATACACATGTACACTTAGACTACACTATTATTATTATTATTATTATTATTATATATGTTATTATGTGTTCAAAGTTTGAGGGACCAAATAGCCAAATTGTCTCTGTTACATTACTGAACTCAGTCGTAACTGTCTACAGGAGGTTGGCGTCGTGTGCCGAGTGCCAGGCCTGGATTGTGCGCCCAATCACTGGCCGTGCGACTTCAGCAGAGAATGTATCCCTATAGCCTTCTTGTGCGACCATGTCGCTGACTGCGATGACGGGAGCGATGAAGAAGCAACACATTGCCAAGTAATACGCTTGACAACACTGGTCTGACCCAAAAACCAAAATAGGTGAATCTAATTGTATTTTTTGTGCTGAATTTAATATAGTTTTAGAATTTCTCTATCACGTAAGGATTTTGAGTGACACCCACTTAAAGTTTACATATTATGTTAATTTACAATACATGAAAGAAAGCAGCACTATACATTTAAATATTTATGAAATATGAAGCTTGGGGGATGAATTAATTACTATAGTTACATAGATCAGTGTAAGACCATTAGTATGCTTAGCCAAAGGTTCCGGGTTTGATTCCGGTGTCTACGTGTCAATTTCCAATATATTCAAATTACTACATATCAAAGGACTATCTTACCTAAAAGGAAGAAGTGCTGCTGTATTTTGCCTCACGAACATCCTTCTTAAGGGTCCAACGATAGTTAGCGACCATACTTGGATCCTCCACTATTTCTTTGTAGTTGTTTGCTGAATGTTTTCCTAAGGAGTTCACGTAAATACCCTTGAAAGACTCCCAGGCTAAATTTTCACCTTCGTTCAGCTGACTATCCAAGTTCTCATTTTGAGTTAGTTCTCTTATTCAAGGTTGAACAAAAATTCCCTAATTGATCTTTGCATCATTGATCCTTGGTAATGTTTTCTTCAGTATGTATATTCAGGTCCACTTCTATCCATTGCTTTAACAAAGTTCTTTATAAGACCAAGCTGTATATGTGGTGGAGGTAGGTGCGCTTTGACCTGATCAACTAGTGCTGTAGTGACAACATTCCCATTTCCTGGGGTTAGTGA
>CABFVZ010000581.1:31354-42574 GCA_902151445.1 Timema monikensis | reverse complement strand
CCCCCCCCCTCCCAAAGTTGCTACAGAACAAAGAGATACCAGTAATGAGTCAGTAGTAACTTCTAGAACACGAAATATGCTTTGTTCTTTGTTTCTAATCCCATTGGACTTTGGGAAATAATAAATTCACAACCTTTTCTTGACTGTTCGGGATTCTCTCAACCCCTAATTATTGTGATCGAATTTTAATTAAAAATCAATTGTAACCGTCACATTATAACTTATAAGTTCTCCATAAACGTCCTCTAACATGATTGGCTCTGAAAATGACCACAAAGGTGATCAGTAAGTCCGCAGATTGAATGCGCTGATAACACATATTGGTTCATTCTCTAGGATTTATTCTTTATTTATATTTGTAAATATTAGTTTTCAAAATAGTACAATTGAATGAATCATAAAAACTTGTCTGATATTGCACCAAGTCAATCTTTATTCACTTTTCAGGCTGATGATGGAACTGAACAAGAGATAAATATCGATGAGATATATTTCCATGAGGAATTTAACCGCTGTGTTCGTCTGAACAATGACATAGCACTAATCAAGTTGAAGAGTCAAGGAATTCGACTGGGAGCCGGGATCCAGCCAATTTGTTTGCCACCTTCGAACTTATTGTATAGTCCCGGTTTGAACTGCACGATCTCGGGCTGGGGGTCTGTTAAGTCGGCTGGCTCTGGTAACTCGACCACCGACACAAACAAACCTTGAGGAAAAATTAAAATATGATAATTAGAGATACCGAAATTTCTTACATTTGTATATATAAAATAAGTGCAATGAGAGTGTTGTATTTATTAGGCCTGTGCGGGGGCTAAAACTTCGGGAAATTGAATGTTCCTTTAACTCGGTGGGAAAAATTATTTCCCGGGAATTTTTGAGAAAAGTATAAAATAAATAAATATAAAGGGTTACAATTAAGGACCGTCTATCAATGGAACGTTTGTATTTAATGCTCACTAACAATGTTATTAATTTATTTATGTTAAATTAACATCAGACAGGCAAAATTTCAGGTGCATTTATTTTACAACTACGGTACCTAATCAATAATGAGTGCCAATAAAATATAACAACCACACTAAACTACTTGATGGTAAAAAAGTATTCACCCCAAAAGAGATTTAAGGAAGAAAAACATGTGTTTGCCAAAAAGATAATAATAAACGTGGCTTTTAACTGTCAAACTATGCACGAAATACACCTTCAGACACCTATTTAGCACCAACACACTTCTATTACGTTAATGTTATTATTTGAAAAGACATCCATTTGCTTTTGTATCTCAGATAATAATAGTTGGGTAAATTAGTATTTTTGAAGTCCAACAGCACTTTTTGTGAGAGGTTAAGTAACTAAAACTTAACACTTATCTCCCACAGAATTGGATCATAAATGTTGTTAATATTCTTGTGGATAAGACTGTACCATTTCTATTTATTAACATCAGTTTGAAAATATTAATGTTTTATTGTGTAAGTAGTTATTAACATTCACTCTATGAACTTTTTATTTAAGAACTTTTTTCTAAGTCAATCTTAAAATATATTTTTAGAGTTAATTTATATTTATACTGAAAATGCTTGATTAAAATAAACAATTATAAAAGTTTCATTATAATTAAGAGGCCAGTGTCGGGTGTCATTGGTAGGCTAGTTCCCAAACAGAGGGGTAAGGTGTAGGGAGGTATTACCATGCCGGAACAAGCTAGATTAGACAGAACACGGAGAGTCGAGAAATGTAGAGGGGTAAAGGGTTTAGTATCCGGTGGTTACAACGGACACACGCCACCTCGACCCACCAACAACTTTTTCAGAATATATATATTTTCATCCCTGTTCACCCGCGGGCCTCGATATCAGCGAATTTGGCCGCTCTTGAGAATAGCGAGGCCTTTTGCCCTAACAAAGTAATTTCCCGAGACCGGGGGCTCTAGACTATATCAGATCCTTAGAGGTGGCCTCATCTCCCGGTATTGGCCTCGCCTGGACCAGTATTAGCGCTGTTGATACAAGTGCCATCGTACAGGCTGGGTTGGTACCGGGCCGAGACCGTGCCAAGGTCATGTCCACAGGACGATTTTCTCCAACAAACGGATTCCCACTATTTGTTCCGGAGTAGTACTAAAAGAAGACGCAGAGCGCACAAGGCTTCCGGTTTATTCCCCGGAGGCCGCCATCGCGCTTTCTTCGAGGATCGAGGTTTCTTGGGGGTCGCGAGGCCTGCTTGCCAAGAAAGGCATTAGTGCCTTTTGTTCGGGAGCCGAGATCGAAGACAGAATGTCGGTAGAGGGCTCGAGCCCACGCTCAGGCTGGGCGGTCTTCTCCAACACTTGTTAGACGAATCATTATTTCGTTTTTATTTGTAAGATTTACAATTTAAAAGAGCCTGATGATTATAAAAAATTGTGAACATATTTTGTTCCTTTAAAAAATTTTA
This sequence comes from Timema monikensis, assembly GCA_902151445.1. Lineage (NCBI taxonomy): Eukaryota > Metazoa > Arthropoda > Insecta > Phasmatodea > Timematidae > Timema > Timema monikensis. The sequence goes on along the minus strand of CABFVZ010000581.1, from coordinate 40,135 downwards.
CAAGATTACAGAGTTGAATTTTATTGTTTAGACTTCTAAATTGCGACCTAATCAGAGTGTCTCTTTACTAACCTTGTTCGGGATCAAATTGCCCTAGCTTCTAATTTTATAACAATTTTTTTTATTGGAATGAGTGGGAGGGTTAAGTTTAGACTAAAATTATAAATCTGAAAAATAAATATAAACCTAAAGTGGAAAATTACTTTTAAATTTTTTCCTCATTCTGTTCCCACGAGAATATATTTACCACCCAGAAATTTTCTTAGTTAAAAATGTCCTTTCTGCAAAGGTCTAATGTGTGTGTATGTGAATGTAAACATATTTCCCATGGTAGCATAGTGAATTAAAAAAAAAACACAGTGTGGCTCACATTCATACTGTAGTAAACACTTTTCAAATGTACGGGTTACATTGTTCCGAGTTTAGAAAAATATACTATTTAGATTTACATGTTATGTTGTGTGAATGAAAACATTTATTTACTAATGTAAGTAAATAGGTGCAATGACTTTATAAATGTTTGTGATATTTTAAAAAAACGCATTCATTATGTGTGGACCTAAATATTTATTCATGAGGTAAGAAATATAATAAATCTTGCAGTAAAGTAAGCAATAATGGCCAAAAAATATCTAATGTAGGATATCAAATAAAAATTCCTGTATTTACTGTTTGTATTAATAATATATATTCAAAACTTTATTTTATTGTATGAAACTAAATGCACTACAACAAAATAATAATGATGTGTATACAGTTTTTTATTTAAATATGTTAATTAGCATTAGTTTTGAGAAAAATTAAAAATCAAATTTAAAATTTGCAAATTAAATAATTTTAATTAAATTGTATTAATTTATTATTATTAAGCAACAGTACATGTGAATTAAATAGATAGAAAAATCAAAATAATTGCTTCATAAATAAAGGTTTGGTGAATTTTCTTGCAAACAATTAGAAAATAAAGGTATAGCTGTGGTATTCTTAGCGCACAGAACCTGACAGGCCTGTGGAATTCTTCGCGCGCAAATCCTGGAATAGGTGCACTAAACGGGTTAAACAAAATTATTGCAACCAGCGGGAGATTTTAACTAGGTTTATTTTACTATCTTGTTTATTTTAATTCCAACCAATGGGAGACATTTAACTAGGTTTATTAACTATCTTGTTTATTTTAATTCCAACCAATGGAAGACATTGAACTAGGTTTATTTACTATCTTGTTTATTTTAATTCCATCATATGGGCCTATTCTCAGGGTTGTATGTTATTTGTCCCAGGATACTCCCGGACGCTGAGAGCCATCTGGTTGCCTGTTCTACCTGTGGACACCTGCAAGGCCAGCTTTGTGTACGGAGAGAAGGCCATTGGTCAGGGCATGTTTTGTGCTGGGCATTTGGAAGGAGGCATGGACTCATGTCAGGGAGACTCCGGGGGCCCCATGGCCTGTCTGTATGAAGGTAGAGATACTAACATCTCTGTGTGTTCTGTTTGTATTAAGGTAGAGATACTTACATCTCACTGTGTTCTGTCTGTATGAAGGTAGAGATACTAACATCTCTCTGTGTTCTATCTGTATGAAGGTAGAGATACTAACATCTCACTGTGTTCTGTCTGTATAAAGGTAGAGATACTTACATATCACTGTGTTCCTGTTCTCTTGACTGTGAAACTGTCAACTCTACAGGTCACTTCACGTTGTTTGGGATCACGAGTTGGGGCCATGGCTGTGGACGTCCCAACAAGCCTGGGGTCTACTCCAATGTGTCTTTCTACAGAGACTGGATCGACCTCAAGCTGAGAGACTCCATGTCTGGACGATGAAGTCGAGATAATGAATATTGTGAACATCTGATCAGGAGTTATTGGTAGGGTTTGTTAACTAAGTGATTGTTAACTGCAAATAAAAATTCCTAGATAATATTTAGGCATACATTTTAAAATATAATAGGATATTATAAAAGATATGTGTGCATTCAAAAACTAGACTTAGAAAAAATAAAGTCATTTTCCAACCAAGATTATTGGATCAAGGCTATGGGCCTGTTGCATGAACAATAATCAATCTCTTGATCAGATGTAAGTTGACCTCCAATTAGTGTTTCAAACCTCATTAATAATTAAGAGTTGATTGTTGACCAAATCTCTGGTCAAGTTAACCAGCCATTTCTCTCCGATCAGCGTCTCGGTCGGTAACATAACCTATGTTTTAATAAATTAATGATCTTTTGCTTAATTATTTAAGTGATCAATAATGGTAATAAGTGTTATTTTATTTAATCGCAGAGAAATAAAATTTGAGGATAATACAGAGTACACTTTATTGTGTAAATATAATGATCAAGTAATTTGACCAATATTGTAATTTATTGAAATTAACATATAAATATTAGCCAGTCCAAGCTACCAAGGACAGAAGTTTATAAAGTATAGACAGCCTTACCTATAACTTTAGGTATTCAAACAGTTGTGTTTCCTTTGCAAGAGGATACTAGTTCACATCCCAGCAGAGCTATGTTTATATTTACACCACTGCTCCGTTTCGGAAATCACCAACAACACCAACTGTTGCTAAGAAATAATGCACCTGTATTTGACTAGAACTATTAAAAAATTACTTAATAAAACAAACTACTGAATTTATTTTTATTGGGTGTATACACTTTTCGAAACCCCTGATTATAACACACCACTTAAAAACCAGTCTAATACAAAGAAAAACACAACATTCAGTCCCCATCCAATAATTTACCAATAATAATTATTGGACCATGCCTGGAACGGAACCTGGGCCAACAGAATGACTTGCAGTAGACCTAATTTTACAAGACCTAAAGTTTAGGAGCTATGACTTTAGGTCTTATAAAATTAGGTCCAGTGAAGTTAGGTCTTGTAAGAGTTGGTGTAATAAATTATAACTTCCATCTCATTATAAATATTCGGTCCCGTCATGAACATCAGATAAACATTAAAATAATCCATCCCCCCCTAGATTTTAGAACCTATGACCTTGTCAGGACCTGCATATGTTGCGTACAAGGGTGGTAGGGGTGGGAAGCCTGTCGAGACCTGCACAGGTCAGAGAGAGTAATTCACCGTTATAGGGCTCCAGGGAAGGGGATGTAATATGAATATGTTGGGTGCAACAGCATTCGCCTGGAGAGAGAATGGTGGGTGGAAGGGTAAAGGGGGGAATTCACTGCTATAGGGTCTCAGGGCTATTATGACCACTAAACTTTGTATCGTCCGTTAGTTTTAGCTTCGACTTGGATTCTAGCGTCAATGCACAGAATAAAATTAGTTTGCATCAACAGTTGACAACACTTTTCCAAAAAATATTACCTTTTAAGAAGTTAGTGGCTAGAAATTAGGTAAATTTATTTGAAGAATGCTGATATTCATGTGGGAACATTAATCATATATTTTAATTTTCCCAAACAGCTGTTCACAAGTCACATTTACAATAAAGATTTAACCTAGCTTAATTTTATAAATCTCTTTGATCATTTTGTTTGCCTACGGTTTGAAATTAAAAAATACTAGGCCTACATTATTCAACACACACAACATTATAATGTGGAATATGCATTCAAATAGTAATGTTACTCGGGGAAATGAATTAGTATGAGACGCTGTTGGCCAATAAAGAAACTTAGTTTTAAATATGTATGCATGCTTTATGACCCAATACTTTGTGTTAACACTGGAACAAGTAATATGTTGTGTGAAGATCTTATAAAATAAAACCCTAGTTATTTAAAGTTGATGAAAGCATTCAAGAACTCCCAAAAGTAGTGTTTGCATTGAATATTTTTGACAACTTAATGTCAAAACAATTTTCATTTATGCAATAACAAAAACAATAACAATAAAGAGAAAGAGTGGGTGGTTTTGATGGTGAGAATTAATAAAATACATATTTTATGTCAAGGGCATTCTTGAGACTTTAGTTAATTGATTAAGAAATTAAGGATATTATATTTCTTTATAATGAGTTGTTTGTAATTTATTCAATTCAGGATAACTAGGTATAACTACTAATAATAGTTATCGGTTCCAGATAAATTTAGTAAACCTTTTATAATTAATAAACCTAGGTCTAAAACAAACCACATGTTAACATTAAGCTAGGGGCTATTTTGGTTATTTCCAGTCTTGGCCGCAATATTTCATAGGCCTACAACCCAATGTGGGTAGTAATTACTACTGTATGTATGATTCAGTTTAAACAGGCTTACATTTTTAAAGATTTGTTGAGGCTTACCTTTTTATTGTCTTGTCGACTGGTCTGTCCAAGGGTTTTATCCGAATAGGGTGTTCTTGGATAATAAAAGTTGAGTTATAGAACTCGGATTTGTGTAGAGGGAGAGGGGAAAACAACCAATCCCAAACTCCCCACCATTGGAAATTTAGACCAAAGAGACTAATGTCATGGTCAATTTTGGCCCATGGGGTGGGTCAACATACTACTAACACCCCAACTAACCTCCACCTGCCATCAAACCTACAAACAAGCATAATATTGGAATGTCCCAAATATCCGTGCGTTGGTGGTGAATAATAATGCATTTTGATCCGGGGCGTCCAGACGAGGATAAGTTGCTGTTATGGGGTCAGGGTGTTGAGGATGTGGTATTAGCAAAGGTCAAGTGCATTGACATTCACCTGTAGAGATAATGTAAATTTGTTTCTGGGCGTGGGGAATTCGTCATCATGAGGTCGTGTTTTTGGGCTTGGGGTCTGGCTCCACCAGTGATCCCTAAACTATTCTGGATGGACATAAACACACCCCTTGCAACGGACCAGGTTGTGACGCTAAATTTGTTGTCTGATTGAATGCGAGGGGACAGATTTAACTTTTTTTTTTTCAATGTTCTTGCTATACTCCACTTGACTGAAGACACATTTACATTAAAGGAAACCCGCCTCGGTGGCGTAGTTGGCTAACGCGCTTGTCGTGTTGAGCTCGACTGCTGAGGACGGGGAGATCAAGGTTCGAATCTCGGTCGGGTGAACTGGGAGTGGTTTTTCCTAAATGGTTTTACACTCTCCGTCCACGCAAATGCGGGTTCACTTCCTCTAATTCAACCTTCCCAATTCCTAATCCATTAGCGTAATTAGTACTTAAAGCGTATGACCCGAACGGGTAGTAAGACGCGGTGCTAAATATTATTATAATACATTAAAGGAACTACAATTCAGCTTTAAAGGTAGTATTGTACAAATGAGAATAAAATCTTGTATATATTAAAATATGTAGCTAAAGCCCATGGTGTTTACATTCGCCCAAGACTAAGTTACAATATATTTCAAATTGGTCGTTAACTTATATAATAGTTTCAGAAACAGTATTATATAATATTTAAAGTTCGATAGCTAAAATGAAAAAAGGTAGCTTCAAATTTAATTACATTTGTTTGGATGACAAACTTTGTATAGAAGTCTGACGTTCAAACGATCATTTAGCTTATAGGCTTGTAGGAAGTATTACTATTTTAGCCTAAATCAACTTATTTAAAGAATCAAGTCATGAGTGTTGAACTTAGTTATGCTCGTCAAACCTTTTACTAACCCATTTATTTCATTTAACTAAGCATACGTTGATATATCTAATATTTTCATAAAAATTAGCGAATGATGTTGAAATGCCACATTGCCTTGTATGTGTGTAAGAGAGAAAGAGATACCCTAAAGTTTCCTTCTCTCTAACACAATTGTGTTCGGAAGACAGCTTGACAGATGTCCATCCAGTTATACTATAGAGATCAATGGGCTCCACCTCTGCTTATAAGGTATAGGGTGGCCCTCTTTGATTTTGGCAGCGGCCATCTCGAATTTCCAGTATTTTGGAGATAATTTTGAATTTTACAAAGTGATAAATTAAGGTAATTAATATATTAGGTCCTAATTTTAACATACTTTGGCTTTCAATAAAATAAAAAAACTCACATTTTATAAAAAGTATATATAGGCTACCTATGTATGTGATTGATGCGGCTCTCAAGACTTTTGACAATTAAAATATAATAATATATAATATTTAGATTATAAGAATAACTCATTAATTCAACAAATGAGTGAAGTTTGCTAATGTCATATGTGATGAGATTAAGCTGGTAAAATACAAGCATCAAATTACGAGATTTGTTTTGTTCCCTTGATAACCGCATCAGTGACTGAATTGTCCAGACACGAGACTGGCTTAGAATTCCAGTAAAGTGTACTGAGCTGAGGGTGAGTTTAAATAAATTGTTTCACTCCTACTCCACACAAATGGGAGTGCATTTCCTCTACATTCTACATCTCTTTCTTACACCATTATGTAAATATGTGGATAGCCCGAGCGTGCTAGTAAATACGTGATACGGGTGACCGAAATATATGGACCACGATTATTGCACATTACAATTTTCTTTTTTAGTTAATAATAATTATGTCCCTACAATACATGTTTACTATTTTTTATTTTAGATACGGTGAAATACGTGAAGAAACGACGAGTAGACAAATATGTGGGTAACACTCCGAGCATACTTGGACGGAGAGACGAATATTAACTTCCTAAATAAAAGCCGAGCACGTCAGTCGAGATTATTGACAATGAGGCAATCCTGCCCGTCAGAGACGTTCATCTTACTTCTCGTTACAAATATCCGCATTTTATTTCACTATTTTAAAATGACTGAGAAAAGAATAATTTAATGGAAATGTTCCCACATTTGCTTTAAACGAGAGTGATAAATTATCCAGTAAAAATTCCTTGGTACACTCGGCCGAAATTCTAATCCCAACTTCCTTGTCAGCGGCCAACTAGTTTAGATGAGCCTGACATTATTCCACATTCCAAATGTGGTGGCCATGTTTGTTAAAGCATTATATCTCGATTTTCAACTTAGACCATTCATACCATTCATAAACATAAAAACAACTATCGTAATCAAAGATAATTGGGAGGAACCTGTTCTTACTTGTAGAACTCGATACTCCCAGCAGGATTTGAACTCTGACCTCTCATTGCTCAGAAAACTAGACAAGACAAGACAAGACAAGACAAGACAAGACTGCTGCCTTTGTCTGTGTTCCTATCACTGTGTTAAAAAGAACGTTGTTTTAGGACTTATGCCGGCATGCCATTGTGCTTGTTGGCTTAGGTTAGGTCTTGTGGGGTTGGGTCTTATAAAATTAGGTCTAGTGAAGTTAGGAGCTATAAAATTAGGTGTTATGAAGTTAAGAAATGTAGTTTAGGTGATGTGACTTTAGGTCCACTGCCGGCCAACAAGCTCATCTAGCACGCGTGCTAGCGACTCTACAACTTCCTAGGCCACCGCTGTGGTTTCTTCACCGAAAGTGTGTTATGGTTTAGTAAATTGTCGTTGATGAGCGTTGCCTTGGCAATTAACTCGACAAACAAAAAGTATAAAGTATGGATGTAAAATGGACTAAACATTGTAAGTGTAGCTAAACTCGGGGAACTTCACAACGCCAACCGACATAAATACCCGTGTAAAACCAAAAGAAAGGAGTTTTTAACAATACTGTATTATTTTGCCACATAACTGTAACGAAATATATTTTACCCTCGTCAATCTTGAGATAAAATGTTCATTTTTTTAATATATTTGTAACATTGACAGGAGGGTAGAAAGGCAAGGCCTCAAAGTTCACAACATTATGTAATGTTCGGGGTGCATCAGCCAGTTGCCACCATTTTCCTTTTCTAGAATATTTGTAAGAAAGAATAGGAAAGGGGGATGGAAACACAATCTGGCTTTTACAATGAAAACAAGAACACAATTCACACTTTACACTGCTGACACTGGGTGTTTGAAGAAAATTGATTGTTAAAGCCCAATCCTCCCAACCTAGGTTTTGTTTAATAGGAAGGATGTGAAACGTGTAACGAAGAAGGAAATTGGTAAATATAATAGCCGTACCAACAAACACGAACACAACACTTAGTGTTCTAGTGTCGCAGTTGTGACTGGCCTTATTAGAGAAAAAAACTTTGTAGTTTGTGTGTTAGTGGAAAAAAGAGTTGCATTGCAATTATTCAGAGAACTTCCTCTCCGAATATTTAGTTGATTGTAAAATGCCACACGTCATGTTTACAGTTTCTGGCCATCAGTTCACGAAAGCACCAACAGCAGCACGGACTAAATTCTGAGGCAAGAGAATTTCACTTTTGCTCAGGATACAGTTTAAACTCTCATGTCTGTTAATTCTTTATGCAGACTCTCACACAAGTCAATACAGTTCTTTACATCTCTATTTTGAAAGCCTGAATATTACTAACTATTAACCTGGATAAAACAAAGATGGACTTGTGTAAAGCTGCTTGTGTTTCAGAATTATTAAATTCCAATTAATGATCCTACAATAAGAGAAGAAACAAGTCCAAAAAAAGTGCAACACCACCTAGAGGCTCTTCTAGGCGTTCTACCCAAAGGTGTTACAAAATGTGCAACAGCACCTAGAGGCTCTGTTAGACGTTCTACCCAAAGATGTTACAAAATGTGCAACAGCACCTGGAGGCTCTGTTAGACGTTCTACCCAAAGATGTTACAAAATGTGCAACAGCACCTAGAGGCTCTGTTAGACGTTCTACCCAAAGATGTTACAAAATGTGCAACACCACCTAGAGGCTCTGTTAGACGTTCTACCCAAATATGTTACAAAATGTGCAACAGCACCTGGAGGCTCTGTTAGACGTTCTACCCAAAGATGTTACAAAATGTGCAACAGCACCTGGAGGCTCTGTTAGACGTTCTACCCAAAGATGTT
>CABFVZ010000581.1:12641-28518 GCA_902151445.1 Timema monikensis | reverse complement strand
AGGCTCAGGAACAACAGTGGGGAGATGAGGATCCTTCCTTATGCTTAGTGTGCTAGGAACATTTCCAGGCTCAGGAACAACAGTGGGGAGATGAGGATCTTTCCTTATGCTTAGTGTGCTCTTGGGATTTAACACAACTGGAGTTAGGAATAGAAGCGCCACTATGACTTTAAACCAAACACACTAGCGCTCCAAACGAATGGGAACAGAACTGCTTCAATCTATCGATCAAGCATCAAGTCAATATAATATCATTGTGAAGGTTGCTCGTTGTTCATTTTGCCTTCCACATTATTTTCATATTTTATTAGTCAATTGTTTCAAATTAAAATAAAGCACTTAGTTATGTTTCAATAAATACAATCTTAGTAATGTTGTATAACATATTTAGTTGACAATGTAAAGCTAGACAATGCCAGGCTTCTTAAAGTAACTTATCCAACTAATAATTTTTAGGACAGTAAATATTATAATGAATGTATTTAACAATCTGAAATCCCAGCCAGGGTTCAAGTAGTTGAATCTCACCTCTCAGTATGCTTCACTTGTTTTAATACACCCATTAATATAATACAATCATTTTGTATATGTTGATTTATCTATATATGAACAGTTAGTATTATTACAATAGATTAAAGTGTCAATTTAAGGAGTTATATACAAAAGTGAATCAACAAAACTAGGCCTGTGCAAATCCATCATTTTCAAATCTGAATCTTTGCTAACTTATCAAATCGATAATCTTTGTCTTTTTTATAATAACATTTCTAATATAATTCCATAATAAAATATTTTTCAAAAGTTGATAAACAATTTAGACACAGTTTAAATTAATTTAAAAAAATGTAAATAACCCTAACCTTGAGATGAAAGCTCAAATAAATAATCACACCACTGTCTTATTAATCGGGCAAAGGTTTATTAATATTTAAAATACACGATATTCTGTCCCCCTCGCCATTCCTTTACGACCTGAACTCAAGTTAACTGCTCTATCCACTCTACCACGCAACTGGTTTTATCATATCAATTTGTTCAATACTGTACTGATGTGGAACGATACAACATCTGGGAGCATGCCCCGAGCCCATATTGCGAACTGGACGACGTCAGCCTCTCTCTGAGACAGTCGGGAGCGCGCCCCGAGCCCATATTGCGAGCTGGACGACGTCAGCCTCTCTTAGAGAGTCGGGAGCGCACCCTGAGCCCATATTGCAAGCTGGACGACGTCAGCCTCTCTTAGAGACAGTCGGGAGCGCGCCCCGAGCCCATATTGCGAGCTGGACGACGTCAGCCTCTCTTAGAGACAGTCGGGAGCGCGCCTAGAGCCCATATTGCGAGCTGGACGATGTCAGCCTCTCTTAGAGACAGTCAGGAGCGCGCCCCGAGCCCATATTGCGAGCTGGACGACGTCAGCCTCTCTCTCTGAGACAATCAGGAGTGCGCCCCGAGCCCATATTGCGAGCTGGACATCAGCTTCTCTCAGAGACGGCCGAGCGTGGTACACTGGAACAAGATGTGTCAGGTGAAAGAATGGATTATACTTTGCCGTTACGCTGCCATTGGGTAGCGGGCTGGGTCAAGTCCTCTGATTGGATAGTGCCAAAGATTACTTCAGAGAGTGAAAAGATGTTGTTTAGACTGTAATCATGACTTCTTGACTCGACATCGGATCATGATTGATGACATAGCTACAACTTTGTGATGTAACAACTTGGTAATTTCATCCTTCAGTGTAATCTTTTAGAGATGCCCAGTATATTCCTGTTTGCAGTGATTTTTTTTTAACATTTTGACTTTTAACTATTTTTGTGTCATTTTGGACTTTAATTTGATTTGAATCTGTTGAACATAGTATTCTCAATCATATTTCTTGGAAAATTTAAAATACTAAAACTCGATTTCTTGTAACATTTGGATTCTGCGCTTTCCTGTTTATTTATGATGTCATATTTCTTGGTCTTTCCAGTAATTATAATTTGTTAGGATAGTTAATTGTGGAATTCAAAGTTAGTTAATGTATATTGGCTACTCAAGCATAAATAAATATTGTCGAGTTTTCCTATGAACAAATTATTTGGATTCTTAAAATAGTAATAGCTATTGTTCACTCAAATTGCTTACATTGACTTCTTCCTGGGATCTTTCCGTTCAGTTTGTTTAGTGTTAAACGTTTCTACCGGACTTCACATCTTAAGGGTACCATTTTGTATATTAAGACCATTGCAGTGTTTGATATTTACTGGCTGAGAAAAGGCCTGTAATATAACTTTTTGATGTTCTCCGTGAGGATTCCTTGTCATATCAATATGTATCTTGTATTATTGTATTCACAAAGTCTGTTGGGTGTTTTTAGGTTTTATACTGATCTCTAGTCTACCGCTGCCCGCCTGTCAGATAATATTGTTATGTAATTATATTATATGTCTCTACGTATATTTTGTTAAGGAATAATTGGATTCCCACTTGTAATTAGGTTAAGTAATATAATATGAGAGTAATAATAGGCCTATATCACTCTATTGTATAATTTCCTTCACAACTATAGTCGGACAACCATTGGAAGAAACTTGTCCAAAAGTTCTAGAGCTACTAGAGCTAATTTAATGTGGTCATACAACAAGTATGCAGTTGTTAAACTTAACTACTTTACATTTAACTTTGTTCTAGAAGTTGTTGTCATGGCGGTAAGACTATTTGAAACATGCCACTATCTTGAATCTCAATATATCCAACATGTTAAAATATGCAATAACGTATTAACCACCATCATACTATCCTATGAGAACATCAGACTATCCAATGAGAACAGCATCAGACTATCCAACGAGAACATCAAACTATCCAATGAGAACATCAGACTATCCAATGAGAACATCCGACTATCCAATAAGAACAGCATCAGACTATCCAACGAGAACATCAGACTATTCAATGAGAACAGCATCAAACTATCCAACGAGAACATCAGACTATCCAATGAGAACAACATCAAACTATCCAACGAGAACATCAGACTATCCAATGGGAACAACATCAGACTATCCAATGAGAACAACATCAGACTATCCAATGAGAACATCAAACTATCCAATGAGAACATCAGACTATCCAACGAGAACATCAGACTATCCAACGAGAACATCAGACTATCCAATGAGAACAGCATCAAACTATCCAACGAGAACATCAGACTATCCAATGAGAACATCAGACTATCCAACATTGAGTGAGTACAATATGGGAGAACATTCTAGTATGTGTTTTATCAATCTGATAGCGATACACCATCTTGCAGAGGCAGCCATTACCTACTGTCCATTGGCAGCAGTGTAAAGTGTAAAATGTGCCTGTCTGTACCTTCCTACAAATATAACAAAATGTACCTCAAAAAGGAAATAAGAGTTTTTCCTTAAAGAGTAATTCTTGAAGAATGTCTTATTATAAAATATACTGCATAAACATAATTACATTTTAATAAGATGATTAACTATAAACTATAGCTAGATTATAATCCCCCCCCCCTTCTCCTTTCTCATTCAAGCTTATTCCTTTTCTGGAGGATTTGATTTATCTGTGCATCCATTACAATTTTTTGTATTTTGTGTTTTGTTTCTATATACAATCTTTCATCTGTTATCAATGATAGTTCTGAAGCAATAAAATTGCTAAAACATAAAATTTCATGAGAGAATTCTGGTTTTTTTTCATTATTCTTCAACTGCAGAGCAATCGTGTCGATATCCGCCATTTTACCAAAAATAGGAGCCGTCCTATCAATCGGCTTCCGTTTGCGCGTGTCTCCTGTGTTAGGTTTTGATGCGCTTGTTGCCGAGGTCTCGACAGAAATAAACTCAAGTTTATCTGGGGTTTCCCCCTCAGGTTTGATATAGTCAGAGTGTGGTTCCGTCTCGTACCCGAGACCCACGCTCAAGAACTGAATACATTCGTCGCCATTGTCTGTTTCATTGTCCAAGGCTTCGTTCTCCTGCAACAAGGAACGTCGCGCTCCAGGTAATGAACAGGTCCACCAAGCTATAAACACTAACAAGGCTGTCAACATCACGTGATCACGTTCTTATAACTACAAACTACTACAAACAATTGTTTGGCCGACTTATGTTGATGCGAATTGTTGTTTGGGCCTATCAGTTACGGTTACATAATGAAGCACAAACAAGATGCAGAAAACACATTGGGCACTTTAGATAGAGCTTTTCTTAAATAAATAATACTTTGTGTCAAAAGAGGTGAAATTACATTATCATTTGCTCACTACCCTCTTTATTAATCATGGGCAAGTGTATCCTAGTTCTCTGTAACACACAACCTCCAATAACCCCTCGGTGGTGTTATTTCAGGGTTATTTTGTTACAAACAACCTACAATAATCCCTCGGTGGTGTTATTCCAGGGTTATTGTGCCACACACAACCTCCAATAACCTCTTGGTGGTGTTATTCCAGGGTTATTTTGTTACAAACAACCTACAATAATCCCTCGGTGGTGTTATTCCAGGGTTATTGTGTTACAAACAACCTCCAATAACCCCTCAGTGGTGTTATTCCAGGGTTATTTTGTTACAAACAACCTACAATAACCCCTCAGTTGTGTTATTCCAAGGTTATTGTGCCACAAACAAACTCCAATAACCCCTCAGTAGTGTTATTCCAGGGTTATTGTGCCACACACAACCTCCAATAACCTCTTGGTGGTGTTATTCCAGGGTTATTGTCCCACACACAACCTACAATAATCCCTCGGTGGTGTTATTCCAGGGTTATTGTCCCACACACAACCTCCAATAACCCCTCGGTGGTGTTATTCCAGGGTTATTGTGTTACAAACAACCTCCAATAACCCCTCAGTGGTGTTATTCCAGGGTTATTTTGTTACAAACAATCTACAATAACCCCTCAGTTGTGTTATTCCAGGGTTATTGTGCCACAAACAACCTCCAATAACCCCTCAGTAGTGTTATTCCAGGGTTATTGTGCCACACACAACCTCCAATAACCTCTTGGTGGTGTTATTACAGGGTTATTGTGCCACAACCAACCTCCAATAACCTCTTGGTGGTGTTATTCCAGGGTTATTGTGCCACAAACAACCTTCAATAACCCCTAATTATTAATACAGCCTTATTTACTGTTAAAACAATATCAAAATTAAGATGACTTATAGCCACCATTTTATTTCAATACATTATTGTTTATAAAACTGTTATCACATACTAAGGGTTATTAACACTTGCGACTACACGTAAGACACTTCATGATCCTGCACACCACATTTGATGGGTCGCATCATGTTAAGACTAACAATGACCTGACTGGGGTTTGAACTGACTAAGATATCAGAGCAGTGATTCATAGTGCCTTGGCGGTCTTGACCACGGCAGGAGCTGATGAGGAATTAAAATGTATTTCAAACAATAACAATATAATCTTTGGATAGAAAATCCCTACATGGTTTAATACACGTGTAATCTAGAAAATCCTATACAACCCTTCACTCTAGAAATATAATTAGTTAAAATAAGTGCGGAGTAAATCTAATTATTTTAACATGTTCTACATTTTATTTTCTCTTATCTAATGACGACTGCATATGTTTGGAGTATTAGTGAGTTAGCTACTTGCTGTAAAACAAATAAATGTAAAACTCTGAGAAGTTATTATTAAATAGTTGCTCTAAACTGCCATAATATTCTTTGGCTCTGGTGGTTAGGGGGCGTGGTTCCTGCCCGGCCAGAATTTAAAATGGTAAAAACCTCATTAGCATTACATGGCAGGCCTACTTCAAATTTAAACATTTGTAAACTGTTAAATAATATTGAAATAACCACAACAGCGCAATATTTTATTTGTCGGCATTAGAATATGGAAGAATCAGGAATATGCCAGAGAATTTATTTTTTATCAAGGTGTTAGAAGTGTTAACATGATATCACCTGCTGTGTGGCCAAAAGATCACAAGACAAGTGGTTTTTGCTTTTCCTCGTCTGAATGAAATCTTCCAAGAAGTCCATTTTTTGAAACCACCAAACACTCGCCTGGTAGATGTCATTTGAGTCGTCGCCGCTCTTAAAACTGTTCCTTATCTTTTTCTGCTGCTGGCCGTAGTACGATCTCAACGATTGGAACTTTTTGATGCATTCGTCGACTGTAGTGTTGGGTCTTTCTCTGCGCACCTTGAGGAGAGACGATGAGTATGAGTTGCAAGTATCACACACATGAGAGACAAGTGCACATGGTACGTGACCACACACTCACCTGCGCCAGGACCTTCTTCAACGATTCCCGTCTGGCGTTTCTATTATGATACTTTTTATTATTAGTGTTGTACAGATTTTGGTGCTCTTTGTAAGAATCAATCAGAGTTTCAATAGATAATTTGGACCAATCTGACATTGAAAAATATTAAGATTAAACTTGAAACCACAAATTTATATTTTCTTTTCCTAATTTTGGTTTCTTGAGTTTTTTCTGAAAATATTAAGAATAAATTCACTTTTTTACTACCAACATTACAGCCTTGAATCTAAATGCACATGAGCTTACACCTAAACACTATGAGCTGTGTTTGCCCCAGATAATACACAAGTGTTCATAATAGCTACTGGTTTAGCCGATAGTCGCCATGGTAGTGATAGCTACTGGTTTAGCTGATAGTCGTCATGGTAGTGATAGCTACTGGTTTAGTCGATAGTCGCCATGGTAGTGATAGCTACTGGTTTAGCCGATAGTCGCCATGGTAGTGATAGCTACTGGTTTAGCCGATAGTCGCCATGGTAGTGATAGCTACTGGTTTAGCTGATAGTCACCATGATAGTGATAGCTACTGGTTTAGCTGATAGTCGCCATGGTAATGATAGCTACTGGTTTAGCTGATAGTCACCATGGTAGTGATAGCTACTGGTTTAGCTGATAGTCACCATGGTAGTGATAGCTACTGGTTTAGCTGATAGTCGCCATGGTAGTGATAGCTACTGGTTTAGTCGATAGTCGCCATGGTAGTGATAGCTACTGGTTTAGCTGATAGTCGCCATGGTAGTGATAGCTACTGGTTTAGCTGATAGTCGCCATGGTAGTGATAGCTACTGGTTTAGCCGATAGTCGTCATGGTAGTGATAGCTACTGGTTTAGTCGATAGTAGTCATGGTAGTGATAGCTACTGGTTTAGCTGGTAGTCGCCATGGTAGTGATAGCTACTGGTTTAGTTGGTAGTCGCCATGGTAATGATAGCTACTGGTTTAGCTGATAGTCGCCATGGTAGTGATAACTACTGGTTTAGCTGATAGTCGCCATGGTAGTGATAGCTACTGGTTTAGCTGATAGTCGCCATGGTAGTGATAGCTACTGGTTTAGTTGATAGTCGCCATGGTAGTGATAGCTACTAATTTAGTCGATAGTCGCCATGGTAGTGATAGCTACTGGTTTAGTTGGTAGTCGCCATGGTAGTGATAGCTACTGGTTTAGTCGATAGTCGCCATGGTAGTGATAGCTACTGGTTTAGTCGATAGTCGCCATGGTATTTGAAGATAAGGAAGAATAATTGGTGGTCAGCAGGTTGAGTGACTGGTTGATTTGGCGTGGACTGACCTGTGACGAGTGTGTGGTTGTTAAATATGAAGAGCAAACATTTCCAGGTTGTGAATAAAAGGACAATGACCTTGAAGGAAATGTGATGAAAACATCAAAAACTCACAACAGGAAGATATAAAATTGAGAATGTGGTTTCAAAAAATGAAACCTATTGTTGCAGGGGACCGAGGGTCTAACACCATCCCAGAGCTATTCGAGCAATAATAAGCATTTCAACAATGTCCGGTACTAAAGGCAAGATTTTAGGTGTAGCCGACACTTTCAGACAAATTACACCCGACATAATTTTTATATTATTGCTGTAGGCTTGATATTTAGTATTTTAAGGGAAGTTTCTGTATTTATATTGTGTATGCTATGTCATAAAAAAGTCTAGGTCTTTACAACTCACAGTTAATTCGAATAATAAATGTAAATGTGCGTGTATTTGTCGGCGTTGTGTGTTTACATCAGACACTAAACTTATTTAATCAAAAAAAGTAGATATATGAAAGTTTTTTAAATTATAAGCATTCATATTGTAAATAAAAATTCGTCAATATCTGGCATGGCCTGTCCCTAATTTTTGAAAAGTATTTAAAATATAGAACATAAATAGGTAATAAATGCTTCTAATTTTCACCCCCGGCCCCACAAAACTGCCCATTTGATTTAGAGGGTGAGGATATAACTGCCGTCAATAAAGAGGGAGATGGATGGAACATCTAACACCCACCCCCTGATGCACCCAAAGTGTTTTCCCTCGACTTGAGCCAACAGTTCAATCCTTCTCCAAACATAATTACGTCTTCCACTTTGTTTTCTTTTCCCTCTTGGAATTCCAATGAGAGATCCTTTAAAAAGGTTAGTTCTGTCTATTCACTCAATTATTAGTGTCTAGTGTTCAAACTGACATTAGTGTAGTGTTGGCTGCACTACTTTAAAGGATTAGTACAGGATGTTACATTATAGGCCTAGAATTTTAATCTATTTTAATAGGAGTGAAACGCTAATGACAAGCGAGTGTGAACTTATTTGCTAAATTAATTACAATTAAACTAAACATAAGTTTTTTTTTTTTTGCAGATGTCAAAGTACCTATTAATAATCTAAAATAATCCAAGGTGCTATTTTGATTGTTTATACATTCAAATAAAGTAATCTAGTAAAATGATACCAGTCCAATCTTCAGAGAAAGTGGTAGGCCCAACAAATTACAATAAATCAACTAGGGCAAGTATATTAATACAAGAAATAAGATGGAAGAAGCAAAGACCCAGGCGGTATGCTAACAACTACTACAATGGGGCCTAATTACAAATTTAGTTATAACTTTTAGAAAAGTTATAAATAATCAGCGTTTTTAAATATTTCTAAATTAAATGCCCTTTGATGTTGTTTTATGTCAAATCCCCTCCTACCCCAAATATGTGGTGTCGAATTAGAGCATATGAATTTTGATTGAGAAAAGACAACGAATATAAACAGCAACCATGTTTTTGTAATTAATTCAGAAAATAAACTTGTACCAAAACAATGATGGCGACTATCACGAAATAACCAGCTTAGAACACAATCAAACATACGACGCGCTTTCAGTTTACACAGTCATTGTTTTTTTTGTTTCTTTCCGTTTTGGCAATAGTCAGGATGACCAACAAAAATAATATTAATTTCTTAAGAGTGTATTTATATCCTTAAATTAAACTTTTTTATACTTAGAAACATTACGGCATATTTTAAGATTATTAAAACATTTATAAAACTAATGATAATATTAAAACAACTTTTCTCAACAAATTTTCAAAACAAATATCATGATAAATCCACAGCTCCCAGAAGTACGCCACAACCACAATAAACTAACCGTACTTAGCCAACACATGAAAAATAAAGACACTAAACCAAATTGTAGTGTCAAAACTTCTAGTGATAGGTTCGATAATTAGTTCCAAAATATCTCATAAAAAGCGCCATGAACAAAAACTTAAACCCGTATCACACGACACTAGCTCGTACTTGAAATCCAGTATGGTAGCTAAAACTAGCTAGTACTTTATCATCTAGCGTCATGTGAATCAGAAGAAGTATACTGGTTCTGCCACTAAGTACCGGCTACCATACTAGTTGTGAGGATAGAACACGCGCTATTTTCGTACTAGTTTCGACACTAGTCTGTGTAATTCAACCAATAAATGCTCGCTGAGACTGTTGTGTAGAGAAATGGTATAAATGACGCCAACATGGTCATCGGATGTGATTTTGTTGTTGGCAGAAAATTATTCTAAACGTCCTTGTTTATATAATACCAAATTGCCACAGTATGACAATATATTTAATATATATAAATTTAATTTAAAACATGTCATCTAAAAACGACAAACTGTGTTCCAGACCCAATTTTAATCTAAATAAACTTGATAGCATGCCAACCTTGGGCTTTTTTTTTAGAATATAAAGTGTGCGTAGGCCTAAAAAAGAACATTTATGTATCAAGGATACTGTACATGGACACCCATGGGCTTAGGGGCCTCTGACCACATTGAAAATAAATGAATACAAATTTAGGTAGATACTAAACGTTTGTGTCACCCCCAATGTATATTACCTAACCTCCAAATGTAACATATTTAGCATCATACAACCATTATTTCATCTTTCCCAACCAGTCCCGTGTCCATATTCTTTTTACTACACTCCCGCTCATAATTTTCAATATCTTTATTAGTAATTAATGCAGCTTCTGCACCCAAAATTAATCTCTGACGTTCCATAAATATTTGCACTAGAACCTAGTACCAAACTAGCAGTGTGTGAATACTCTAGTCCCGTTTCCATTTTACTAGCTAGTACACAGATATCTAGGAGCTAGCTAGCACACTTGATTTTTAGTACAAGCAAGTAGTGTTGGGCAGAATCGGATGAATAAAATCGATTCATTTCGATTATTCTGAATAATCGATTCATTCGATTCTTTCAAAATCATTCGAATTAAAAAATCATTCGAATGAAAACATAGCTGACTTGATGCGAGCTGGCCGATTCATTCTCCTACCCCACCATTGCCAGAAGTTCTGAGGAAAATCGACCTTATGATTATGAATGTTTCCAGACTATCTCTATACAGGTCTTCATTTCTATTAAGTTCATTTTCAATAAATAGTCCCCATTGTTACACAATAATCGACCTTACGCATTTGAATGATTCTAAGGCTAATTTAATACAAAGTTTAAGTGGTTGTACAGTTTACAAACGAATAACAGCCAAAAATAATTCTAATGAAAATTACAAAATTATTCGATTATTTTGCTACATTACTACGTGGATTCTTCTTTTCCATTTCTTTAAAATTTTACCTTCCTAACTAATCGCATATAGCACGAATGGTTTGAGAGATACATTTTTTTAACGTTGACTTAAATTTATTAAGTAGATAAGTATATACTTCTTATGTATTTTCACCTCTGACAAGACATCTTGTGAATGTGGGGAATGCCAGGCCTCCCCCGTGGTTCGGATTCCACGTTAAACTGTAGGTCCTCCATTTAATCTCACACCACCCTACCATTACACATTAGCGTAAGTGCGTATAACCCGAACGGGTAGTAAGACGCGGTGCTAATAATAATAATTTATGTATTTAATAAAACATTGCTCGGCCGTAATATTCAGATCTTATTATAATTGTATTCACTGAAATAGTTTTACAAATGTAAGCTTATACATTTTTATGTTTAGGAAATATTAAAGGGTAAATTATTTCGACTCTTTTAAACACAAAGGGAAACGTATGTTCCTTATTTAATTATTAATCGTACGCAAAAGTATTTATATTAATTGCGAGCTACTTATTTGAGAAATGCGTTCACTTATTCTCTGTATAGTATTTTGTTGTGGCTGTACTTTGAGCTTTGACGCTGCCACAGGGAATTAAATGCAGTAATAGAAAAGTGTTGATAAGCTGCAAACGCAAAGGAATGCGTTTTGGGAGATCCGACAGCAGGGTGAAGAGAATAGTAGCACAAAGCAAAACGAGCAACTAGTAACTACTTTTAGAAGTAGTAAACATCCGATTATTACCGACTCTTTACTACTTCTCAAAATCATTCAATTATGCCCATCACTACAAGCAAGTGTCGTGTGATAGTAGCTTTAGGTCTAAAGCAGACAAAAGACAGTAGAACCACAGTCTAAGATATACGGGTATGGCTACTCCTTAGTTACAATGATAAGACATTGAAGCCAAATGGCGTTAGTGTCGTTGAGGACTATCGCACGCACAATTTAAATTTTGAAAAGAAGTTTGAACCACCAAGCTTACATTTTACTGTTAGACAGTAGTTATTTTATCCCAAATGTGATAACCAGTGAATAAAAAGATTAGCCCACAACAAATGATAGCACACAAATTACACTCAATCATTTGATCATCTATGTAATATCATTTAAATGTGAAATACTGTGTTATAAATCGTATGCTAATTATTTGTTTGGTAGAATTTGATCATATAAAAATGTCTATAAATTATTATTTAAGAAATTTATTAATGAATGAGGGTACTAAGGCGGCATTCAGTCTTACCGTCTAGCTAATAACATCTTAGGTGATTTTTTATTTAATCCTGATGAGTACCTAGCATTTAGGGTAATTTGTCTGAATATAAAAATTGTTCTTTCTTAATAAAGGGATAAGGCAGAATGCAAGAATGATATAAACAAAAGAGTGGATGAGAAGTGGTATTTTGAGTGGATTTAAAAAATATCAATTTATATTCTAAAGTGTGAGTGGTGTTAATTAGCTATCTTAAGAGGGTAAGTTCCTGCATAAGGCTCAATATCAAGGCAAATCAATACCAATCACCTTTTTACTACTTTCGTTCTTGCACACAGTCTATAAGGTTTCAATATCGTTTTATTATTTAAAAAATGAGATTTAAGCATAGTACTTTGGTACTACCGTCTTTACAATGGTTCCAGGTTTGTTTCCAGCCTTCAAGTAGACATTAAAAAAAACTTTATTTGGCTTAAACGCCAAGACAATTGTTGATAGTATCATCCTTAAATATTATTTAACTAAATTGATGTAGTAATATTACTTGCAGCCACATATCGATTGCTACTACCAATCTATAGTGTAGTCATATTATGAGACTTTAACATGTCAGGATGTGAGCAATTTCAGTCCTTTATGAATAATATTATACTTTTGTGGAAAGTACTATTAAAAAAACTAAATAAATAATTGCATTTATTTAATGTGATATTATTAAATACTTTAGAATGTAAATAAAATAATTTTAGTTTCTATCGATTCTACATATTTTGATGAGTGAAATGTTATAAAACATTAACAACTTCTTAATATTTAACAACTAAAAGGGAAATATGTATGGGTAAGGTTTTTGAGCACCGTCCCCCAATTACTTAATCTTTCTAGCTTTTCATGTGCAAATAAATTTAAGCTTCGAACAATAGTGTTCAAATGAACAACTTGTCGTTTAGGCCCTACATCTGGATTTTGATTATAATGAGATGTCTGAATATTACAAAACCTAATTGTATTAAATAGGCCTAAATATGATTATAGTGGGGGCAATTTCTTAATGATTTGGTGTTTTGAGAAAATGAAGTGTGTTATTTGTATTAGTTCTAGAGAACCATCCTCAATTAAAAAAATAAACTTTTTTTTATTTTGGCGTAGAGATAATGTCTAAAGTTAAGGCAGTAGAAAAGTCACTATTATAAATAAACATACAAGTAGCCAACAACATAGGAGTGGTGGTCACTGATATCAAGCAGTTTATTTTTTTATTGCAAACATTGATCAACCAATGTGGAAATAATTCAGGGAAAAACTAGTCTTAAATTATAAAAAGAAATTGCACACTTCCCTTTTGCAAAATTCTTTAATCACCATCTACTACAATCCACACTCGTAGAATATCTTTTGGCCAAAAATGATTTTTACAAAACCTAACATTAGATTATTTTATTTTTCTAAAGTTCTTTTGACCAGAAATTTTATTTTATTTTTTTATTTCACAATAAAGTCTCTAGAAATTTGAGGGCGTATAGACATTGACACGTAAGTTTTAAAATAATCTGGAAACTTACATATATTTTTATTTTTGAAATGTAAAGCCATTGTGCAGAAATAAAATCTTATAAATCTGAACAGTTGCTGTTATAAAGCGTCACAACTAACCGCAGCGATAACAACGCTTTTTCAAATAGCGGCAAATCATGCAACTAAACAGCTTCAAAGTGTGATCAACTTTTATATATATAGGGTCTTGAGTAGAGTGTCAGAGGGAAGTGTAGCACTAAGCATTTAGTCTCACAAAAAATTCGATGAGAGCTAAATATGAAAAAATTATAAAAATAACACCGATTGGAGAGAAATTGGAAAGAAATAAAATAATCTAATACTAGCTACACCTAATCTAGAAAAGTGTGGTACGCGTATCTGATGGAAATTTGGAGTAAATTACCTTTACAGGGGACTGTACGTTTGAACTCTTCTTGTAATTGACATACGACCATACATGGTGGCGATTATAATCATAGGTGGATACAACTAATCTACATCTCCACCCACCAGACACATGGCTTTACTCACCAGTTATATAGCAGTGTCCTAGGCTCGACTCACCAGAGACATAGCAGTGCCTTAGGCTCTAATCACCAGAGACATAACAGTGTCTTAGGCTCTACTCACCAGAGACATAACAGTGTCTTAGGCTCTACTCATCAGACATAACAGTGTCTTAGGCTCTAATCACCAGTTACATAACAGTGTCTTAGGCTCTACTCACCAGACATAGCAGTGTCTTAGGCTCTACTCACCAGAGACATAACAGTGTCTTAGGCTCTACTCACCAGAGACATAACAGTGTCTTAGGCTCTACTCACCAGAGACATAACAGTGTCTTAGGCTCTACTCACCAGAGACATAACAGTGTCTTAGGCTCTACTCACCAGACATAGCAGTGCCTTAGGCTCTAATCACCAGTTACATAACAGTGTCTTAGGCTCTACTCACCAGACATAGCAGTGTCTTAGGAACTACTCACCAGAGACATAACAGTGTCTTAGGCTCTACTCACCAGAGACATAACAGTGTCTTAGGCTCTACTCACCAGAGACATAGCAGTGTCTTAGGCTCTACTCACCAGAGACATAGCAGTGTCTTAGGCTCTACTCACCAGAGACATAGCAGTGTCTTAGGCTCTAATCACCAGAGACATAGCAGTGTCTTAGGCTCTACTCACCAGACATAGCAGTGTCTTAGGCTCTACTCACCAGACATAGCAGTGTCTTAGGCTCTACTCACCAGACATAGCAGTGTCTTAGGCTCTACTCACCAGACATAGCAGTGTCTTAGGCTCTACTCACCAGACATAGCAGTGTCTTAGGCTCTACTCACCAGACATAGCAGTGTCTTAGGCTCTACTCACCAGACATAGCAGTGTCTTAGGCTCTACTCACCAGACATAGCAGTGTCTTAGGCTCTACTCACCAGACATAGCAGTGTCTTAGGCTCTACTCACCAGACATAGCAGTGTCTTAGGCTCTACTCACCAGACATAGCAGTGTCTTAGGCTCTACTCACCAGACATAGCAGTGTCTTAGGCTCTACTCACCAGACATAGCAGTGTCTTAGGCTCTACTCACCAGACATAGCAGTGTCTTAGGCTCTACTCACCAGACATAGCAGTGTCCTAGGCTCTACTCACCAGACATAGCAGTGTCTTAGGCTCTACTCACCAGACATAGCAGTGTCTTAGGCTCTACTCACCAGAGACATAACAGTGCCTTAAGCTCTACTCACCAGAGACATAACAGTGTCTTAGTCTCTACTCATCAGAGACATAACAGTGTCTTAGGCTCTACTCACCAGAGACATAACAGTGTCTTAGGTTCTACTCACCAGAGACATAACAGTGTCTTAGGCTCTAATCACCAGTTACATAGCAGTGTCTTAGGCTCTACTCACCAGTTACATAGCAGTGTCTTAGGCTCTACTCACCAGACATGGCAGTGTCCTAGGCTCTACTCACCAGAGACATAACAGTGTCTTAAGCTCTAATCACCAGTTACATAGCAGTGTCTTAGGCTCTACTCACCAGAGACATAACAGTGTCCTAGGCTCTAATCACCAGTTACATAGCAGTGTATTAGGCTCTAATCACCAGTTACATAGCAGTGTCTTAGGCTCTACTCACCAGACATAGCAGTGTCTTAGGCTCTACTCACCAGACATAGCAATGTCTTAGGCTCTACTCACCAGA
>CABFVZ010000581.1:0-11187 GCA_902151445.1 Timema monikensis | reverse complement strand
TAGTGCAATATCCCTCCCATTCTTATCTTTATAAATTCGGTGCTTAAAATTGCACAAAAACTCATTCTTTTCATAACATTCCACAAATAAGTGTCCCCCGCACAACCAGTTCTTCAGTTGCCGCCATTTTGGATTGTCTACTTGCATTAGTAAAGTTGGAAGGTGACCAACTTTTTCAGTTGCAAGTGGACTTGCATGTTAGTAGCTTGCTTGTCTGTTTACATGGTGCAAGCTGTGCGCGCGCAGCCAAATTAGTGTACTTGCATTAGTCAACTAACACCATGTCAACGGGCCTTTAGGCTCTACTCACCAGTTACATAGCAGTGTCTTAAGCTCTACTCACCAGTTACATAACAGTGTCCTATGTTCTACGCGCTAGATACGTAACAATGTCTTAGTTTCTATCCTAAAATGACTTAGCAGTGTCATAGCCACTAATTTCACTTTTAACATCATTTTGTAATAGAAATAGTAGTAATAATAAATCTTCTAATAGCCAAGTCTAACGTCAATCACGAGCCACACATCTAATCATATCATCCCCCCCTTTACCCTCGTCCAAACACATCTTGACAATTAAACCACGTTCACACGTTTTTGCACAAGAACATTAAAAGAAACTATTATTTGTGTTCCCTCGTCAACAAGCAGACGACAAACTTTAGCATCACAATTTGGTACGTTTTAAGGGGTGTTTTTATGTCCATCCAGTATAGTATAAAAATCACTGCCACAATGTACAACAAATGTAAAGCAATGCAATAATATTTAATGGGGATAAGCCATAGACTATGTTTAAACAACAAAAATATTAAAATTAGATATATTTGTTATTTAACTATCCTTCTGGAATTTAATTTTGATTTAAAATTGATAAATGTAATCTTAATTTAAAGATAGTGGATTTAAATAAATTAGTGTGCAAAATTATCAGTATTAACTATTGTATATGTATAAGGTCTCTGTCGACCGCTTACCAGCGATTGGGCGGGTTTTTGATAACTTTTCTGCCTCTAAGACACTGGACCACAATAATCAGCCCGCCAGGGCGACAAAGACTTCAATTATAAGCGTGTTTTTTGTTTCTAGGTTAGTTGACATTCGAGAGCCCCATCAGGGCTGGTGTTTGTTGTTATGTGTCATTTATATTCTTTGTTTATTCATGTCTACCATATTTAACGCTACATAAAAATAAAGTCCTTACAAACAAACAAATAAAATAGGCATATATAAAGGAAAAGAAACAATCAAATCAAACACAAAAGGCTGGTCACGTTTTCCCCAAAATCACATTTAACTAAAATAAAAATATATAATTCATCTCTGATGGTACAAGATTTTAAATGTAAATAATAGTATACAATGTATTTAATAAAGCTACGCTACAAAGTACGGTGACCAGCGGTAATTAAGTTGTACCAAATTAATTAACATAATTAGATGCATAGTAGATGGAATGGCTTTATGTATAATTTATTGAAAATAAATCAATTAAATCGTTACTAGCACGATTCCCGGCACAACCTATGGTTTGCCCGAACTGTGGGTCCAGGGTTCGATTGTGTGTATTGTTTAATTTGTTTGTTCTAATAATCATGTTATTTATACCTTAAGTCCTTCGAGGGATATTCTTTGGACATTGTTCTTTGATATATATTGATGTAATAAATTCTACTATTGTAATTTTAGGATAGGTAGTTAAACTTTGGTGCGTACGTGCTGAACTCTGGATAACGTTAAAATGTTGAATTAGGGAATATTTCATTCATCGTTAATAAGTCCAATGTGTCTTGTTTGTTATTATTTCATCACATATTATATTGTTCTATGAGTTTTTCCTTGGTTGATCCGGATTTTGGGGTTATAATTACTTTACTTTACACACCTCATCTCCTCCCACCCAGCCATCAGGTTTAAGGGGGGACTTTGTGCCGAGTTTCCTCGTCCCCTTCTCGTCGGATGCGCGCGCAGCGCGGTTTGCCCATTCCCCCTCCCCCCACCATGCGCGGTTGGCTGCGCACGGCCTCATCGCGCTTGGTTCGTCGGGTTGCGTGGCTCGTCTACTCACTCTGGTTTCGAGCTCATGTCCATGTGAGTCGTCTGTTCACGAGCCATTGGATCGCGGGTGAACGGACCTTTTACCGTTGGAGGAATTTTTCCCGGCCCCAGGAAGGACTGTTTATATGCGGGGCGTTATCCGGTTGACAAACTTAATTGTACATTTGCGTGGGTGCGGAGAAGAGGTTTTAAAATTGGGTTTGATTGTGTACCCGGACCAGCCATGATTAATGTTAAGTTCTCTGAATAAATGTGCAGACGACAATCTCTTGGCTGTTTTTCTCCGCACAACCCCCGGAGTGACTTATGGGCTTACACCCGAGTCTGACTAAATCAATATCTCTCTCAACGAAACACCTATTAAAACCTCGATAGACAACTATGCGTAAAGGGCCTATTTAGATATTTTAACTTATTACGGTCAAGACACCTCCGAGCCCCACCTGGTGAACAATATGTGGATTTTGGATACTCCTGCCACTAACGGTGAAACCGCTGCATTTACAGAGACCAAAGGCTTCTCCACGAGATTAGACTTGTTAAAACATCTGGTCTATTTGGAGGGATGTTTACAAGCCGACATATTTAATATTTCACAATTTATATTGAAAAATGTATCCATGCACGTTAAATTAATTTGCTACAAAAGGGAGTTGTATCTGCTCACAGACGCGGACAATTTAAATACCAACGCCCAGCTGAAAATTTTAGATACCGCCCTCTTTATGTAACACGTGGAAGTGTCGCTGACTATTTCACTCCCTATAGAAAACACACTATTACGAAAGATGGCCCAATACCACATTGATAGTGTTGACGTCTAGTCTGTGACCATACCCAAAGAATCCAAGTCTGTGAGCCTAAACAATGTTATTCAGGGGGTTATTCCTAAAAAAATGTTATTCACTATGGTGTCTAACGATGTGTTTGTGGGCAGTTTGAACACGAATACAATTCAACTCATTTATATAAACCGGGATTATTTCGTCCTATATGTAAATGGAATCCAAAAACATTTGCTCATTTTGATCAATTTTGACAACGTCATGACGTCCACCCTTGTCTATGACACATTATTTTTGGTATTGGGCATACACCACCAAAACCATGGACATTTAATTACGTGAGAAACTCAATAAAGGTTACTTTATGCTGGCGTATGACTTGAATCCCAACAGTGCAGGACAGGACTCGCACACTATCCTTCAGACAGAGGGTAACGTGAGATTTGAGTTACAGTTCAAGACAGACCTTGATACCACCATAACCTGTTTGTTCTACTCTGAGTATGAGGGGGTGGTGTCAATAGTTATAATCGGTACGCGAAAATTAATTATTAGCACCATGAACTCGCATCAAATAGACAAACTGCTGAAGGGAAAAATTTCATTCTATAAAGGAACATTTCCTTCGGACAAATTACCTCAAAATTTCAATCGTCCCACCTTATTTGTGGTCAATCTAAGCCCTCACACTAAGCCCGGCTGCCAATGGGTGGTTCTATATTTTTCCAAATTTGGGGAGTATTTTGATACATATGCCATACGACCGTGCCTAGCGATGACTAGCCTCATGAATAAACACTCGAAACGATGGACGTTCAACAAAAAACGCCTCCAAGACATAGCGTCCGGTGTGTGCGGCCATTATTGCTGTCTGTTTGCCGTTGCCAAGGCCACTGGTTGGAGCCTGAGGTGATTCACAGAACTTTTCTTCACCACTGACTTATGCAAGAACGACTGACTGACCTTCACACTGTTCAAACGTCACTTTGGCAGCTGTCCAAGGTGTACACGAAGGGGTGCCAAGACGTGTGTTCCAGTATTAGATATAAAATATATACTAGAACTTTACTTAATCATTTGTATTCAATTATCTGACAAATGAACATCATCATGTCGGTCATCTTTGATTTTTCATTTATCGTCAACTCAAAAAATGAGTGGGTGGTCACCGAGCTAGAGATAGTTTTCATCGACGAGAAACAATCCTCGGGCTATCGATTCAATAAAACCACTGCACTGTGCTACTCCAAATTGGTTCCAATTCTAAAGCAAAATTCAGATAAAACCGTCGTACCTTAACATATGATAACCAAAAAGCCAATTTCTTGTCCCGTCTCACAGAGTGGACATTCATCCCTTTAAGCGAGTATTATAAATGAATGTCCCTTTGTAGATATTATCAAATCCAATTGTTGGGTATATACCACTCCTTGTCATGACATCACCTCGTGGGAGATAAAAAAGTGCAAACACCTTGGCACGATTTGTCAGATTTCACAGCGCCGAGAAATTGTATAAATTTTGTCCAATCACCGAAGACGATGAAACGACGATGATACTAGCTTTAATTGTGACGACTGTTGATTACAGGTCATCAGTCCAGATGCAGACAGCGATGGAGAAGGTGACGTACAGCTGTAATATGGCGGAGGATCATCTCCCGTCCGATTGAGCAGTGGATTCACAACCCTCATCATCGTTGTTGGCGACCAAGACTTTCTACCTAAACGACAGGCAAACAGAACAAACACGTAGTGGTGGTCCTCTTTCCTAAACGACAGGCAAACAGAACAAACACGTAGTGGTGGTCCTCTTTCCTAAACGCAACTTTTAGGCTCACGTAATGCTTTCGTCAAATTCTCACCGTCCCGCAATGGAACTTTACGTCAAAGAAATGCCACTTTTATCCGATTGTGTGGAGAAGTGTGTAAACTTTGAGTCAAACATGGACGACTTTAATATCGTTGTGAAAAAACTCTTCAGCCTTTGTAAATTTAGCTTGAGTGCAAAAAAACATTAAGATATAATTGTCTATGGACGAATTAAAAATGCTGTATGGTCTTGAACAATATATCACACGCCACATAAAATATCTCAATCGTCCTAATAGACAATGTCCTCCTCTCTAAATCGTTTGTCGACCCCTCCGATCCTATCCCATATTTTGACTATCTAAATATATTCAACTATATTAATATTTTTATGCGTAACAATAATACATTGTGAAAAATGTGTATATTTAAATAATAATAAAATGTGAAAAAATGTGTATTTATCTTTCATTTCTAGTAATATTTCCCTCCGATTTAGATTATATATTTGTAGTAAGAGCTATATAGCTTTAAAAAAATAGGTGTTCCACTTTATAGAGTATATCTAAATATGACGTCATTAATAAATCATTACAAGTAGTGATGGTTACGGTGCATATATGCTCCCTGACAACTAGAGTATTGAGGGATATAATCAAACGTCAAACTCTTACGACGTGACAGAATATAATAATTCATTCAATTAGAAGACGTCATACTCTTTTGATGTCACTGACGCACGTCACCTACTCCACGTAAGACATTTAACATAGTTACCCCCTCCCCCTCAAACGTCATAATCTTTTGATGTCACAGAATAATTTGTCACACCTTCCGTATTGGTATATAGGTTGTTTTGAGCGTGGTTTAGAATGGATAGTATAATATTAATTCAAATATGATTTATTCACGTCATGTGACGTCACCGATTTATGACAAACAAAACAATATTTTTAGTTGAAATGTAATGACATTCTTCTTGACGTCACTGTCATACGCCACATAATACATTATTTAACAGTTGTTGGCTCAGTTCCAGAAACAGGATACTACCCAATCACTACTCAAGTATGTAATTTCGTAACTTGGCCTCGTTGATTTCAGCCCCCAGCCCCTGTCAAGGTGTTTTTTTAAATTATTTCCTAATTTCGTAATTTATTTTTCTGACCCAGTTGTTCCAAGGATGGACATCGTGAGGAATTTCTTTGGTTTAGCAATATCTTGTACTAATTTTTTTTTTTACTCTGACGATGTATGTAGGGGCGGGCCAACTGATTTAACTCTCAGCCACGTCTTATAGCACCTGTCATGTGGTGTTTATAATATCTATTGTTTTATAAGCTGGCACACCGTGATGCCTACAAACTCCTGTACAACTTAGGGTTTAGAACTTACGTCTCCCTGCTCGCCAAAGTGAAAAAGTAAAAATGTGACCTCGATATTATATCTTTCATAAGAAGAAACTATATAAACCTAATCTAAATAAATAATAATTTAATCCGGTTCAACCTTGGATGTTAATAAATAGTAAAGTATAGATCTTATCCGGAAATAACGATGATTGTTTGATTTTTTTTAGAACTAACAAAGATTGTGAAGTACATTCTGAAAATGTTTCATTCTCAATAATTGTACAAATGTTTAGTTACAAGATTTTCTTGAAATGTTTCTTTGTTGGGAGCAACAGAGATGGTATTAAAAACTAAAATATACTATATTCAACGCCATCCAAAGAAACGTAGAGAAGTTCTTCTGTTGAAATGTTCCGTGTTGCCTCTATAGGAATAATATAGCCAAGAAAATATGTTAGAATATATTTCGGTAGCCATTGTTTATTAAGGTGTTTTTATGTTTATGTATTTATATTGTTAGGATTATGCTATTGAAATAATAATAATAATATTAATAATAATAATAATAATAATAATAATTATTATTATTATTATTATTATTATTATTATTAAGCACGTTGCATATGGTTCGCTTAGCAACTAATCAATTGTTTATATTTAGATATTAGCTATGTTTTTAAACAGAAGATTGTCTTTATTTAATCCAAATGTTGGCTCCGGCTATATTAACAGACCTTAACACTCAATATTATGTATTGGGTAAAAGTGTGTTCTTAAGCTACCAAGGAGGTGGTAACAATTTACTTAGCTATAACTACCCTTATTACACTCCTGTTCGTAGGTTTTATTGGTGTAGATTAATTTGTAGGTAGGTCTTTATTATTTTAAAACCGTCTAGCTATTAATATATTTCGCTAAAAGAGCTATTGTTGGCACAGAACACTTCAAATGTGTACAACATGTAAGCTTAGATAGTTCATAGCCAAATAACAGGATTTTATGTTTTGTTTTTAGCACCACATCTTACTACCCATTCAGGTTATACGCCTAAGTACTATTTACGGGCTGAGTAAAGTTGAATGTAGGGGAAGTTCACCCACATCTGCGTGGAGGGAGAGTTGAAAACCACTATAAGAGAACCCAACAGGGATCGAACCCCGCTATTGGCATTGTGAGACTAGACCATGTTGAAACCAAAGCGGATAGATATTATTGATATAATTTGTTTGGTCTTTGACTTGGAGCTTTGATTTATTGTATGGGATTTTCCTCTCCACTCTAAAGATGATTAAGGACCTCAAGTGTACCCTGTTTAAAATTAGGCAAGTGTGCTAGCCTAGGCCTATCGATGATAAGAAGTTTTTCCTAGCAACATATAATAATATTTCTCAGCGCCTGTAAACTAGACTGTACCGGCTCAAAGGTGTCGCTCGCTCTCTCGCAATACTGATAGATATATTTTTGCATCGTTCAGGAAATATTTTCAGTTGTCGGATCGCAGGCGATGATTTGATTTACCCCCTGAAAGCTCTGGTACGAGGGGTTTGAATCTCAACAAAGATTGTGTTATATATCTATCAAAAACGATAACTGCAGATCATATGGTTTGACGTATGAATACGTGAAAGTAAATCAAGTAGTTTTTGTTGTATATCTATCAGATGTGTCCATTTGTATACGTCCATAAAACTGTGGTCCGCGTACCTCCAGGTGTACGTGATATCCTACTGAGTTTAATAAAATATGAAATATGATATTTGATGTAATAACACAAATTTTGAAGTGATTCCATGGATTTTATATGATTTGACTCCCCTTTGTCTGGGCTACCAATAAAGTTTTTTTAAATCGCAGTTTCTTAATACCTGTGCAGGTTATACGCATATATGTGGTAGTTATGAGCAGCCCTCAATAGACCTGACCAGGATTCGAACCCTGAATTAAAACAGCAATTCAGGAGGACATGTATGTGCGTCTTAAACTAACGAAATATTATTTTTTAAATTATGAATTAATTAAAAATTACGAAATGTTTAATTTAATTAATTTAAAACACATTTGCCTTTGAAACAACTTGGTCAGAAAAACAAATTTCGTAATTACATATGGCCTTGGAACATAAAAACCAGTTATGTAACTGGTATTACAAGATTAGGAAATAGTTTAAAAAACCTCCGGCATGGCCAGGGGCATGGCCTGGGTGGTGGAACGAGCAATCCTTCCAACTACTACCGTCTACTGCGAAGAAATGTGGAATATCCTTCTTTCTGCCGGGCATGCATCTTTGCGTAGGTAATTATATTTGTTTGGACTCCAATGCTTGACCTAATGTAGAATTACTGAAAACCTCTCCATCAGATACACGACCATAACAATCCATGTCTATATAGGACTAACTACGGGCCATGCCAGTTTGGCAGATGCACCCCACAAGTTGAGCCCCCATCAGAGGTCAACAACAAAAAATACAAGCTAAAGAAATACAGACAGCTCCAGCCGTGCCTGAGGGGCAGAAGTGGCCCATGAGCCGAATACTCCAAAGGGGAGGATTAAAAATCATAAGAAAGGTTAACCACGAGCCAATCTCGATGGGCATTGACGGCCCACAGGTTAAACACCCAAACCAGTGTTTAGGATATACAAGTATATCTAGCTAGGTATCGTTCCCAGGCCCTCATATAACCTGAACTACTGCTATGCCTAGCAAGCTACCTTTAAAATGCATTAGTGGTCAGACAGTGTGTGTCGAGGGATACATAATCCCTTTGATTGGCTGGCCCAATGGCTCAATCCACGATATGCGTGAGGCGTGGTAAGCAACAAGTTACGTTTACATAACTACGGAGGCATTAACTCTTCACTAACATCACATAATTAACCTAACAAAGTAATAACTATAATGCCCCAGTGAAGACAATTGTTATTCCTAATTCCTAACAACTAACAGAAAAGATACTCCATAGATCCTGCCACGAGGTAGGCTACTCCTAATCTCTGCCATACTATCCGTCTATCCTTGCCACTTCCTTCTGTCTAGTGGATCCATCGCCTCAAACCGTAAGTCCACCGTAGAAATGTAAGTCTGCTCAGCGTGAGGAGTGCGCACTGTGTAGTAACGGTGCTGGTTGTGGTTGCTCATTCCTAGCGAGCCGGAGAATATATAGTTTGTATAATCCGTGGGGAGGGGAGGAGCGGCCAGCACTGAGAGGTGGGGGAAGCTTCCATCAACGTCTGGAAGGTCGACTCGTTTCGGCTAACAGCACTTGAGCTGCTTTCAATTGACTCGTAGACTTTGGTGAGCGCAGAGTTTTCACCACGTGGACGCGGCCGGTCACTTTTCTAAGGGTTGCTCCTTCCGATGGGGCATCGGGCTAGAAGGAAGAGTCGGCGAAGTGGGTATGTAAATAAAGCAAATATGTGTTACGATTGTAGCATGTAACAATAGTATACCTTTTTTTTTTAACTCTTGACGACTTGCTTGCATCAACTAATATTCATNTTTTAACTCTTGACGACTTGCTTGCATCAACTAATATTCATATTTTACAATTGAACGGGGCTAAGCCAGTTTAGCCCATTAAACCACCTCTATTCAAATTCGTTCTCGAGCTGAAGCCAAACCAAAGGGGTTGAAAGAAACTGTGGGGGGAAAACATATTACAACTAGATCAGTGTCCAACAGTGGGACTGGTGTGCTTCTCCTTGTCTACCTCCTGGTTCCCTCTATCTCCCCCTTCGGCTTGTTAACCTCCTGTTTCCCTCTATCACCTTCCTCCTTGTCATCCTCCTGGTTCCCTCTATCTCCCTCCTTGTCTAGCAGGTATGCAGTGGCAGTCTCGCTCGGCTATGGAATTAGAGGGGACGGAGAGAGGAAAAGGCACATTTCTGGATGAGTCTGGGTTCGTTCATTTTATTCTAGAAATGGAGGATTCCAGACTCTTAACTGTGACCCTACATATACACGGTCGGTGATAGCCAGAGGCCCCCCAGTCCGAGTTGTGGATAGGGAAGTGAGTGGACCAGCGTGTCCAGGAGTGGTCTAGTGTTCCCGGGAGTGGGTAGGGTCATCGCAGTGTGTCGTGTGCAGGGACCAGCGGCGAATTAAGTGGACGCGTGACGTAGACATTGATTGCTGTAATTGTGAACAGTGTTCATGGTGTACATCTTTGTAACTTTTATTATTTGAATAGTTATTATGTATTTTATAGTTGTTGGTTTGTTTATTTAATTTACTTCTATACAATTTAATGACTTGTTTAGTTTTCATATAATTGAATCAGTATATTTTTTGTTATTATTTTCAATAGTCAAAACCTGGAAACCTGGAGAAATTTGTAAGTAATAAAAATAAATTGCATTGCATCTTCTATAAATAGTTTCTTGTAAGTTTCGATTCATAAATATAGTCCATATAATTAAAATATTTCACTATAAAAATGCACTATGTCACTGAATATTATTACTAGCCAGTAAAAAGAAATATAAAACTGGAAAACATATTTTAATTAAAATAAGACATGCAGCTACTCTGACATTAACTTCTAGCACCAATAAACAGGTAACAAATAAGTTTTTCTGAAGGGGTGCAATGAGGAAAATAATTCTTTATATGTTCCTATCAATACACCCTCCTTTTCCTGCACCTTAACTCCTGCCACCCTATTTATATTTTCCAATATTTACACACCTTCAAGCAGTATTCGTTCGATACAACATATCCCAAACTTCCTTCACCAACAATTGTGCAAACAGGTATCCGGACCTACCTGAAACGAGAGGCCACAGAGTAGCTATCATCCTATCCTTGCTCCTACTCTGCGGCTTTGGTACGAGGACACGGTCAAGCGACATCTATCAACTATCTGGGGTTTATACTCACCGTGAACACTTGCCTTTATGCTTTCTGTTCCCACTTCTCCGTCTTCTTCAACTACAATGATATCCTCTTCTCTGCTGGTTTTGTAACATTACGTGGTATAATGTTACAACTGGACCCCGCCCCATACTGACGTGATTAGAGGTATCACAACAAAGCATACTACCCGCTTCAATAAATTCAACTCAATTAGGATCCCTACAATAGTATGTGTCTATGTTGTAGTTCTTGTAGGCTAAGAAGACATAATAGAAACAATGCTGCACAATATATTTCATTACTCGATCCAATTCTAAGTATTAATT